>JAJMCJ010000027.1:0-67285 GCA_030572875.1 Wickerhamomyces kurtzmanii | reverse complement strand
CGAACTCAACACAGTTAGAAGATTTTAAATTCACATTTATCGGTGAAATTGTTAGTGGTTCAACATTTACCACAACTGTTTATCTAAGAATTGGTACTTCTAATGGTAGAAAATTGAGAATTAGAGACGAAGAAACTTATACGCTAACAAGCACAATAACTTTAGATTCAGTGTCTTCTTCCTCTTCTTCTTCTTCTTCTTCCTCCTTTTCCTCCTTCTCATCGTCATCACCAATATCATTACTAATATCATCATCATCGGTTTCACTTTACTCGTCAATTTCATCTTCAGATTCCGAATTTGTTTCTACAGTTGCTCCCGTCACTACAACCACTGTCGATTCTCAATCAACTACTGTTATCACTGTCACTTCATGTTCAAGTAATGCTTGTTTAGAAACTGAAATCACAACAGGTGCTACCGTTATTACAACTACTTCAGAAGGTATTGTTACTGAATATACCACTTACTGTCCTTTAACCTCAGAAACATCCGCCGCAGAAGTTACTTCTACTGGTGCTGGCATTTCTAGTACCACCCCTACTGAAGCTTCTAACAATGACACCACAGAAACTACTTCTATTACTGAGGGTTCAGATTCTACTACAACTATTACTGTCACTTCCTGTTCGAATGATGTTTGTTCAACATACGTTTCTGCTGCTGTTGAAACAACCATTTCTACAACTGATTCAAAAGGCTTATCTACAGTCATTACTTCAACTTCGTATGCCACAGTCACTTATACTGTTTTGAGTACATCGGAAGAAATAACAGAAACAGCTGCCACTTCAGCTGTGAGTGTTGAATCAACAGCTACTGCAGGTCAAACCTCAGCAACCGCTGAAACTTACCAAGGTGGTTCAAACAAGCTGTTAGCAATCTCTAACTCACTTATCGCAGGTTTCGCTTTTATTTCATATATTTTTATCTAAGTCTCACAAGTTATGCGGAGTGTATTAATTTTCTTTTTTGTTTATAGTTCTCAGCAGACTATTGATAATACTATATAAATTTTACCGTTAATGTTATTTTTGAGCGTAGTCGTGAAAAGTGTTACATCTAATTCTTCTCTTCCTATATTAACACAAATGATAAAATCGACTTGTGCTGCAATATATAACTTAACCATACTTGGTAATATGCTCATTGCTCGAGGAAATCCCAAGGATTTGAAGGAAAAAAGAACATGATTCTAAGTCATTATTAAATTAAAGTTGTAGGTTTAGAAATTAAGATGAAACTTGAATTAACAGCTTGAAAGTTCAGTATATTTATTGTAAACATTCTACAGTAGGTAGAGCAGGTCCACTTTTATTCATTAATTTCCCCTAATATTAAGCTCTTTCAGAGTTGAGGAAAAGACAAGCAAATCTCTGTGGAGGAAATGAAATGATCTTGTACAGGAAAACTCGAATACGCAAATTTTGATATCAGTCAAAAAAGGTGCATTTTGAGTATTTCACAATCAACTACATACAGTATGCGCAAATCCATGCAGGAGTACACGGATATTTCTGTCCACTGCTTTATCCAGAAGCAAAATTCAGTACTTAGATCAAAAAGATAATTCTGATATCAATTGTATCTGATCCCTTTAACTGCAGCCGTTGATGAACAGTTGTCGAAACGCTTTGATATAATTAACGAACGAAATGTTGAGAAAATCACAGCCACTTAGTTACTGATTCAGGATTTGAAGATCTCCAGTATATTTTGAGGGTGTAATTATTGATTAACAGCAACAAACATGTGCAGAAGTTGCTAATTCTATTGGATTGAATTGCATGTTAGTCAATAACACCCTATTGATACCCAAAATTTAGATCAATTGGTTGAAAACTATTTCATCTTATGCAACTGATCAGAAGAGATAAGAAGGTTTTTTAACCCTATTCTTTAGGGTATATGCAGTATTTGATCACTGAAAAAGCAACTATATTTCAACATTCAAAACCTCGAAACACATTTATATCTAATAGAGCTAAATGGATTGGTAACTATTTCGTCGAAAAGCTGATTGTAAAACCAGTTTTTTTGAAACTAGAGATATTCGTTGAGACAGATCTTTGTGAATTTTGAATATTGCTTGTTGCGTACTATTTGTTTACATTAATTATATTAAAGAGGACATCTCAAGGTGAAAAGCCCTCCAATCAAGTATTCAGCTATCCAAATTTCCAGTCCAAATTTATCCTGTGGGTGAAATGTAAAACAAACGATTCACTATTTTACCTTCAATGCGAAACACTCAAATTTTCATTTTGCGTCAATATCAGCCAATGACTTGATTCAGTGCCTTATGCGCTTGCAAGCCAATAATAACCAAAGGTAAACACTGTTCTGTAAGAAGTGAAATCACACCCAGTTTATAAAAAATCAGTATATATGGATCTATATTTCCTGATATTTTAGATATTCAATTTCGACACATCAATAGCTTATCACTATATAACTCAAAAGACAATCAACTTACTTGTAAGTAAAAGTGATTTAGTAATTGAGATAACCTTCTAATCCTCCATCAAACTAGAAATGAAATTCTCTATCGCTTTAGCTCTAACCGCTTTATCTTCATTATCCACAGCTTTTGCTGCCCCAACAGCCGATGCTCTTCCATGGGCTAAAGCAAATCCACAAGCTTACGCCGCTGCACAAGCTTTTGCAGATGCCTATGCTGAAGCTATTGCTATTGCCCACCCAGATCCTGAAGCTTACGCTTTGGCAGCTTCTGCTGATGATTGTGCCACCGTCGCATGTCATGCTTCATGTGGTTACATGATCATTGCTGCTCAAGAATGTTCAGAAGATTCCAGTGGCTACAGTGGTCCTTGGGATGCTGATTGTTTATGTGCATCAGGTTCTTCTTTCAATTCATACTACTCAGCTTGTATGGATTGTGGTTGGACCTTATGGAAATACTATGGTCCATACTTATCACCAGCTTTAGCCGATTGTTCTACCTTATCAACTCAACCAACTGGTACTTTAAAATGTTCAACCACTTTAACATCAAGTTACACCATCGAGACAGATATTGATTATTCTACTTACACAACATACACTGTTTAAATGCTTAATGTGTGATTATTAAATCTGGTTAGACTGATTAGCCTTTATTGCTATGTTTTTGTTAGGAAACTGGTTTATTAAATTGGCGAATTGTATAATGAAGTTATTGCAGGATGAATTTCCTATAATTTAGTTCAATATATAATAATCTTGCCAAACTCTTGTAGCATTTTTTGAAATATTTAATTTCCTCAACATACCTTTCGGAGATAGTGGATTGGATATCGTCTATACGATATAATATCAAATGAAACAGCAGTTCTCAATCAGAACTACATAAGAATCTCCTTTGGAAATCGATAAACCTGTAGAAGCTTTGGTTAAATAATCGAGAAATTTGCTCAATATGGGTTGATATAAAATGAAACATATTACTTATATATTGACGAACTGAACAACTGAAATTTAGGAAATATCACATTTTATTGATAATATTTGCTGAAATTTGAGAATGAAATTGAGATCATGGTGGACTTTGTGAAAAGAATCACTTCCTATGCGAAAATGTTCTTTCAGTCGTAATGAACTAAACTCCTCATCACTCGATATTTTTCGCTACCAAATTTGTAAAGTCTTGCGCTGATCTCATGAAGTACAAACAATCGTAGTAAAAATGAAAAGAACAACTAAATTAATCTTAACTAAAATCATTTTTTTGCAAGTGCTGATAATAACAAGTTAGAAGCCAGTCAAAAGTCTTTTGATGAAGTCTCTCTGTTCTTTAATATTAAAGGAAACTGACGTGCAAGAGGAACCACAGTTTTAGCAATTCACACAGTGAACATTATGAAGAAAAATCTATAAAACTGACCCAATACGCTGGAATTTCGGTTATCGATCGCAAGATGATAATGAAACTAATATCGAAATGACTGTCGACGCATACACTGTAAATATTGATCGCAAAGTCAAATCAGTTGCTATTATCGGAGGTGGTGCTTCAGGTGCTATTGCCCTAGATTGCATAGTTAAGGAAAACAAATTCGACAAAATTGTTGTCTATGAAAGAAGAGACGTTCCTGGTGGAGTCTGGGTGTTGGATAAGCACCCTGATCAGTTAGATGTTCCTCCAGGCTATTCTCAAAATATTTTAGACCTGAAAAGTGAGATCCCAGCTGAAATCAATGAAGGAGCTGCGGAGTCAATCAAAGTAAAAAGACCTAGACGACAAAGATATATCCATACACCATCATACGAGCAGATGAGAACGAATATTCCAGAGCAGTTAATGACTTTTTCAGACGAAAAAGATTGGAATACTGATGAAAGAGTTAACGAAGTCTTTGTGCGTGGGACCACAGTTCAAAAGTATATCGAAAACTACTTGTACCGTAATAAAGATTATGTTGTATTTAGAACAACCGTTGAAAACATTTCCAAAGACTATGAAAATCCAGACTCGAAATTCGAGCTGACGTTGAGACAGGAAACAGATGAGCAAGACTCAGATGGTGATTATTTAGATTTGTGGTTTAAGGATTATTTTGATTCTGTCATTATAGCCACTGGGCATTATCATGTTCCCTATATTCCCGACGTTCCTGGCCTGAGAGAGGTCTATAACAGGTTTCCATCCAGGATAGAGCACTCTAAAACCTTTAGGGCTACGAACGATTACGGAGGTAAAACTCTGTTGGTTATTGGGTCAAGGGCATCGGGAACTGACATATGTAATTTAAGCGGTGCGAAGGTTGTCTTTCAGTCATGTCGTTCAGTTGCAAGCTTATTGGCTGAAGACGATAAAACTACAAAGAAGCCAATCATAAAGCGTTACGATTTGGACAGTAACGACAACATAATAGTTCAGTTTGAAGATGGTTCGACTTTAATTAACCCCGACAGAATTGTGTACGCTACGGGCTATAGATTTTCGTATCCTTATTTAAGAGATCTGTATCCCGATTTCACGACTGGTTTAATAATTCCGAGTCTCTACAACCACACTTTCAACATCAAGGATCCTTTACTTTCGATAATTGGGGTACCTACTGATGGGATTAGTTTCAGAGTCTTTGAGTATCAAGCTGTTTTGGTTGCAAGGTTTTTAGCTGGAAAAGTAAACTTGCCATCGTTGAAAGAACAAAACTTATGGACTCTTCAAAGATTCAATCTCCACAAAAATACCAGAGCCTATCACACAATCGGTCTCAATAACAAAATTGAATACTTGAACGAGCTGGCGAAATTAGGCGGTGGAGTCAATCCAATTGACGGTGTAGGGAGATCATTTCCAGTGTTCACCAAGGACGATATCGACTTGATCCAAAACAGAGACAGCGCAAGATTACAGAAATTCTGGGATAATAATATCAAAAACTAAATAAGTTGTATAATTCAACTCAATTAAAACTAATAAAACTACTTTTATAATTGTAAATTTTTACCACAATAACGACATTTTTCCGGAGTTCAAACTTGAAAATTTCAAACCGGGTAATAAAACAATAAAGTTCTATGATTCATCATCGTTGATGCTTGTCATAAGTACTAACTAAATACTTAGTTACGGTTCAGAGTACTTTATTCTTTTATTAACCATCATAACAGACAGTTATCTTGACCTGGACTGTAGTATAAAGAGAGTCAAACGAATTCATTAATACAAATTGAGAAACATGTCGTTGTCACCTGCATTGTCCGCCACATCATTTCAATATAATGGATGGATAGTTCAAAAATTTGGTGGTACCAGTGTTGGAAAGTTTCCAGAGAATATTGCGGACGAAATAGTCAAGGTTCATTCTGAAAATAGTAGGGTGGCAGTTGTTTGCTCTGCCAGAAGCTCAAACACAAAATCTGAAGGTACAACATCAAGGCTGCTATTGGCAGCTGATTTAGCATCTGAAGACGGTGACTATTTAAAAGTTTTAGAGTTGGTCAGAGAGGATCATATAAGTAATGCCAAATCAAAAATCAAGAATCAGGATATTCTGAATAAATTAATCGGGGACACCGATTTTGAATGTGATCAGGTTTTGAAGCTTCTGCATGCCTCACAGATCATTGGTGAAATCTCGCCGCGTACATTGGATTCAATAATGTCAGCTGGTGAAAAACTGAGTTGCCTGTTCATGTCAGCTCTATTTAATGATAGAGGTATTAAGTCTCAGTACGTTGATTTATCGACATTGATTCCTCCAGGTTATGATATTTCACGTACAGGTATTGACTCAACCTTTTACAAACTTTTATCCGATTCCTTAGCCAAAGAAGTGGCAAAAGTTGACGAAGATGCTGTTCCTGTTCTGACTGGTTACTTTGGTATTGTTCCAGGAGGACTGTTGAACGGTGTTGGTAGAGGTTATACCGATCTATGTGCTGCTTTGGTTGCTGTTGGTATCAACGCAGATGAACTCCAAGTTTGGAAAGAGGTTGATGGTATATTTACTGCAGATCCAAGAAAAGTCCCAGGAGCAAGATTGTTATCTTCAGTTACCCCAGAAGAGGCTGCTGAATTAACATATTACGGAAGTGAAGTTATTCATCCATTTACAATGGAACAAGTCATAAAAGCAAAGATTCCAATAAGAATTAAAAATGTTACAAATCCTGCTGGTCAAGGGACTATCATTTATCCTGATGATGTCAGTAAAAAAGGTGAGTCAACTCCGCCACATCCGCCAACAGCTCTGTCTAATCTACCACCATCTTTTTTAGTTAAAAAGAAAGCGGCAACCGCAATTACAATCAAGAAAGACATTGTCGTTTTAAACGTTCACTCCAATAAAAGAACATTATCCCACGGGTTTTTGGCTCGTATTTTCTCAACACTCGATAAGTATCAGTTGGTTGTTGATTTAATTTCAACATCAGAAGTCCATGTATCTATGGCACTACATCATAACGAGGATTCACGAAAAGAGTTGAAAGATGCTGTTGTAGAGCTAAAAAAGTTGGGTACCGTGGACGTCACTTATAGCATGGCTATTGTTTCGTTGGTCGGAAAGCAGATGAAACAATTTATTGGCATTGCTTCAACTATGTTTACAACATTGTCGGAACAAAATATCAATATTGAAATGATTTCTCAAGGAGCTAATGAAATCAACATTTCATGCGTTATAAATGAGTCCGATTCTTTGAAAGCTTTGCAGTCTATCCACGCAAAGTTATTAGAAAATCCCGAGCCATTGGTTAACTCGAGATTGGAGCAATTGAAACTAGAAGATTAATGATTGGATAATAGTATATAAAGAGCATATATATAGTAAAAATACAAACACCAAAAGTTATGATTTTGTTTATGAATTGAAAGGATGCGGGCTTGTAGAGAGATCCAGATTATTAACATTCTACTACAATTAATGAGAAACAATTCAGTGTCATTTGTAAATTATGCATTATTTAAAGAGCTAGATGAGCTATAGCTACTTAAAAAACAAAGATTTGGTCACCTAGCTTTGAAACCGGCTTGGCCTTAGCAAATCCTAGGTCGACAGCAGCTTTCTTCACAGAAGAAGTCATTGCTGGAGGACCACATAGTAACAATTGAGAAGATGGTGTTGAGGCTGGTAAGAATCTATTCAAAATTTCTGGAGTAATATAACCAACCCCACCAGTCCAATCTGAAGATGGTTTGTCTAATAGATAATAGACTTTAATATTAGGATGCTCCACTGTGATTTTATCTAGCTCAGCTTTTAATAAGATGTCTTCTTCAGTAACATTTCCATACAATAATTGAACTTCTGTTTTGTCTTCTGGGTTTCTGGCGATCGCAGTGATGATTTGATACATTGGTGTGATACCAGTACCACCAGCAACCATGCCAAAATGAGTCACCATATTTGGAGTGTAGTTGAAGAATCCTTTTGGGCCTCTAACTTTGATAGTTTCACCAATTTTTAAGTTGGCGATCAGTTTCGAGATATTTCCTGTTGGATATGATTTGATTAATAAATCAAAATATCCCTTTTCTTCGTCGGTAGATGTTGGAGTATATGATCTCACAATGTCCTTACCACTAATATTAGCAGAGATCGAAATGTGTTGACCGATTGGCAAACCCAAAATATCATTTGGTTTTGGTAAACCAAATCTGTAAATACCCGAATTATGAGATAGAACAGTTTTTTGAATTAAAGGAAAATCCTGAAATTGATCTTTTTTCAATATTTCTCGTTCCTTTGAGGAAAATATATAGAAATAGGCTGCAGCAAGTGCAACAATTGTAGTCACAACGATGATAATCAATGACATTATTAACTAAATATGAAGTTGAAATCAATTGCTGGAATTTAAAACAAATGTGGAAAATGTTGGTTTATATTGATTTATTAAGTTACCCTACATAAAAGTATATTTTCTTGATTTGTAGAAAAGATCCACAGATTTTTTTCGGGAAGTAAATCTGTGAAAATTCAAGAAAAAATAGCGAAAACACCTAGGTAAACGGGAGTATATACCAAATAATCGAATACTTTAAGTATAAAGGTTTGGCTACGAAGCCTTTTGGACCGAGTGGTATATACCGTTTACCTACATTGGCTTCGTTGGCGACATGGAACCGGTTGCAAGCTGATTCTTAGCTTGAACAACAGTAAACTCTACTGATCTTATGGAGAATACGTATACCACGAGTACTTGCGGGACTCAGGCATTCCGTTGAAAACACTGACCTATGATACCAGCTCTCTGTAAACAATGCTGCGCGATACATGCAATTAGTCTTTTTCAGTTTAGATATTCTATCGCACGCAATCGAGGTTCCGAAAAATTTGAAATAAATCCTGTGCAAATAAGATTGGTAACTATTATACTTAATTTGGATTTTTTTCAAAGACTTAAAACGTTCTTTTTTTGAGGCATCTGATTTGAAGGTGCACCTTATCTTGAATGACCAGTCAAAAGATCAATTTCTTTTTGAGTAAAGATTTGTATAAGAAGAAGAACGAAAAAAGTGAACTATTATATCTTCAAGTAGTTAGTAGAGATCTTGATAGGCACCAGCAAAACTGTAGTATGGATTATGAAATCAGGTGATACCAACTCTACTGCAATATATAAGCGACATGAAACAGCCACGAGAAAGGCTGCTTGATACTTACGTTGCTTGTGAGGTTAACCAAGACTACTTTCAGGTAGTTATTCTGTGCGATCCTACTAGCTATACAGGTGATGTAGGCCAGCCAGCACAAAACGATTATACATATATATATTGAAGCAAAACATAAAGAAAAAGATCTCAAATAGTACACATATTTAAAGAGATAAAAAAGAAACATCAAGGGAAAATATTTAGATAGAAAGCCAAAGAATCACTACGATTCTAATTCTACATCATCAACATCAGATAAAACCTTTGAGCCAACATCGTCTCTAAGGTTTTCAATATCAGGTAAAACAACAGATAGCAATTCAGAAGCGGCTTTATGGTAGGCTAACTGAGCAGTCACTAATTCAACCAATTCAGTTAGAGGTTGGGAACGTTCAACAACATTCTTCATAACTGAAACTGCATCTTCTGTTGCAGCAGCGAATTCGTCTTCTAATGTTTCCATTTTAACTCTTAAAGAGGCCTCTTTCTCAGGTTTCGAGTTTTTTAAAGCATTTCTGGCAACGTCGTACGATAGTCGTTTATTTTCAACTTGCTTTCTGGCTTTTGAAGCGTGTGCCAATAAAGTTCTCAAATTCTTCTTAAATGGAGAATTGACACGATTCTTAATCAACAGATCCTGTTGCAATCTAGCTTCACCAATTTTCTGTTCAACTTCGGCGTATTGCTTTAAAGCTGAAATTAACGAATCTAGTGAATTGTCGTTTGTACTTTGTGACAAGTTTTCTGCACTGATTGCAGAAGCTCTAGATAACGCATGGTTTAGAGTTTTTGGTTGGGGTTTTGGACCTGGTGAAATTAAAATCGATTGAGCTTCACTTGTAGAAGTTGCATTGGAAAGGTCTTTGACTTTTGTCGTGATGCTTTTCGACAGATCATGAACTGACTCACGAATGTTTGCAGGATAATCGTAACTTTCATTCTCATACTGACTAGTGACTGAGTACAGTTTCTCGTACACAAATTTTATAGAATCAACTTTTTTTTCCAAGTCGATGTAATCCTGAGGTAATTGACTGATATCCTGCACTTGTCCTAATTTTTCTTCCACCAATCTTTGAGTTCTTTGTGCTATTGGCGTAATCTGATTTGTAAATTCTTGAAATGTAGGTGTAATCTGATTGGTTAAATCTTGGAACTTCTGTCCAAAATTAAAATTGTTGAAAGACATAATGAGCTTTATATAACAGTAGCAGTATTGTCAATTGTGCTGTAGTTTGTAACTTGTTTGATAAAATACTTGTGCACAAGGAGTTAATTGTTGATAAAGACCGGTCTTTTATATTTTTTCTCTTTTCACCCAAAAAAGCCCAAGGTTAGCTCCCAAAGGGAGCCAGCACCCATAATTTCTCAAACAAGTCAAGGCCACCCACAAAGAAATACCTGGTCAATTGAAGCTTGCCATAAACACCCAAAGCAGTCTCTAGTGAGAAACAAAGCTAAAAGACACCATTTGGCTTTAACTGATGAACTGTAAGGTCCAATCATATTTCACTAAAACTATATTACATAATAAAGTAGGTAATCAGATGGAGACCGATTAGGTATGTAAAAAATCCACAAAGTATAAGACAACGAACGACAACACCAAGAAGTCTTCAAATAGACACAGTATTATGTTTGGGATTCGCCTTAGGCAAAATGTGTTGAGTCCGGTTTTTAGAAGCTTTAGATTTGCTTCCACAAAGATTTCTTTTGAAGAAGAGTACCAAATTCGATCATCTTTAGAGAGATTGATAACGGATTATGCTTCGAAACAAATCAAAAAAATAACATTGAATGATTTATTGAAATACGGGAGCAACTTTACGAGGGAGAAACAGTGTTTGAGCTCGATCGAGACGATAAATTCGCTGCTGATTTACAACGCAAAAAGACTATCAAGCATCAGAAACTTGCCTTACTTGGTTGTTTTAAACCCCCATATTTCGAATAGTTACCAGCTATACTTACAATCGCTAGAGGATCTGTTATCAACAGACCTGCAAAAAGACATACACGACAACAAAAAAATACTGAGTGTACTGCACTCGTTTCTGGACAAGCACGCAGACCAGATCCCAACGTTGTCAAAAGGGTTTGTAGAGATCATGGACCATTACTCTAAAGAAGAAACATTCGAGTTTTTGAATCTCCATCTTAGAGACAGAATTGCAATGAAGCTAATTGCGATGCAGCATATTTCGTTGTCTAAGCCAATAAGTAGAGATTATGTTGGAGTTATCAATAAAAATTTGAAAATCAGTGACCTACTACAGCATGCTTCTGAATTTGTTGGTGATATGACTTTCCTGAAGTACGATGCAAGAGTACCGCTTAAAATTGATTTTGGTGAAGATATTGTATTTCCATATATTGCTACTCATTTAGAGTATATATTCACGGAAATATTAAAAAATAGTTCAAGAGCGCATATTGAAAACAACATCACGGAACCAATTTCTGCGACTATTGTTAAAAATGGTAATAACTTGGAAATCAGAATACGAGATATCGGAGGGGGAATTTCCCCAGAACATGAAAAAAATATTTTCAATTATTCATACACGACAGTAGAGAAGAGTCCAGATGCTCAAGTCACTATGCCAGGCGAAAACATTGATAATATCGCAGGAATGGGATATGGGTTGCCATTATCAAAGTGAGTGTTTTTTTAAAAAATTATAGATGAAAGTTAACAAATTTTACAGAGCTTATGTTGAAATGTTTGGAGGATCACTGGAGATTCAATCTTACTATGGCTGGGGTGTAAGTTACAGGTTTCTTTTTCAGATTTCGTCTCTTTCTATATTCTAACTCATTTCTAGACTGATGTTTACATCAAAGTTCAGGGCCCAGATTTGTCAATTTTGAATCAATGAAAATATTAAAAATACTAATGGCTAAATGAATATTTATTTACATGTACATATGGTGGTGAAAGATTGAAGTTGGTTACGAATATTGAATAAAACTGAGATGGGCACTTCATAAACTATATACACTAATTTTTTCTATATTAATACAATCAATAACGTTTGTTGTTGGTCTCTCTTGTTGGTAACACTGAAACATCTTTATGAACCGATGATAGTAAACCCGCTGCCTGACACCTTTTAATTGCTTTAGCTAATTTCTTTTGGTTCTTGGTGGATAAGCCTGTGATTTCCCTTGATAAAATTCTACCTGCAGAACTTATGTATTTCGAAAGAAATTCTGGATTTGTGTAGAAATCTAATGGATCTAAGCTTGATTTTGCGAAAGAATCTTCAGCTCTAGTAGCTTTTTGTAGTTTCTTGTCTAAATGCATTTTAGCCATTGAAAAGTCAAACGGATCATAAGTTGAACCATCCTTGAACCTTCTAACAAATTGTGGTTCAATGTCAACCTTTTTAGCCCTTGTAGTTGCTCTATCAACCTGGTCAGTGGCTTTGATTAAAACATCATGTTTTTCTCTATCAACCCAAATTCTTGTTTTCTCATTAAAAAAAATCTGGGACGTCGAAAAAAAACGACTTTGTAAAACCTTGCATATGCCACCAGATCTTCTCACAGAAAACATTTTACTAAATTCAGATTTTAATTATAACAGAATATTGGTTTTATTTTCTTTCAAGTTCAATTTTTCTTGAAGTTTAGAATCACGGCATAAATGTCGATTTGTACTTGCGCATTACATTATTTGCTTATATAATAAAATACTCCATATATACTTATTAACATACGTTAATATTCACGTAATACTTAATCAGTTGTGAAACGTTGTTTTGAATGGTTCCACGAAGAATATGTCAGATGAGAAGTGCCCATTTTGTACTGACTCGACCAACTTGAAATTACAAATTAATTGGATTCAATGTGATCCATGCAAAAACTGGTATCATATCGATTGTGTGAAATTGCCATTATCAGAATCAAAGAGAGTCTCCAAATATCATTGCCCGAGTTGTGTGTCAGATTATGGAAATTCCGTGTTTAAAAGGACTAGTTTTAGAAAAACAAAGAAAGTAGATTATGTGGCGTTGGACAATGGTGAGAGACTAATTGATTTAGAAAATCATCCTCATCTATCCAAGTTCCTGGAATTTAGTTCGAACGCGAAATCTGATATCTTACGCGGCCATGAATTAAATACTGAGTTTGCTATTAGTACAGGTTTGAGAATGCCAATTAAAATCCCACTTGAACAGATTGATGGTTTAGGAATGAAAATGCCTAAAGACCTAACAGTCTCAAAAGTAGCAGAGTACATGGGTGAAGATTCGCCTATTGAAGTTATGGATGTGATATCACAAAACGGATGTTCAGGCTGGACGGTCGGATTATGGAGAGATTATTTTGAATCTGACGATTCCAGAGATAGAATAAGAAATGTGATTAGTTTAGAAATTTCTGATTCTGAGCTAAACAATCTCATCAAGAGACCACAATATGTCGATGATATCGACCTTGTCGACAAAGTCTGGCCTGAAGACTTTCCTGAAGAGAGGCCAAAAGTTACGAAATATTGTCTAATGTCTGTTAAAGATTCGTTCACTGATTTTCATATAGATTTTGGTGGTACTTCAGTCTACTATACCGTTTTAAAAGGCCATAAGACCTTTTTAATGTTCCCTCCCACTAAGTACAATTTAAAAAAATACACTGAGTGGTGTTTGAGCGAAGATCAGAACGTTATATTTTTTGGAGATATAGCACAAGGTGGGTTGAAAGTTGATTTGGATCCTGGGGATTGTATGATTATTCCATCAGGCTGGATCCATGCTGTTCACACTCCTGTTGATACTATTGTAATAGGGGGGAATTTTTTGACAATTTTCGATATTGAAAATCAATTAGACATAGAACAGATTGAAAGAATTACAAAGGTACCGAAAAAGTTCACTTTTCCAAGATTCCAAACTATAATGTGGTTAACTGCCGATTTTTGTGTGAGAAACAATCTGAAAGTTAATGAACGCTTGTTTAATTACTTAAATGAAGAATATATATACAGCAAAGTTGGTGAGAACAAAAAATTAAAAGATTTAGCAAAGGGATCAATCCCGAAAGGTCTGAATGTTGAAGAACTCTTTAAGAAACTCGAGGAGCTTATCAAAAATGAAAAAATAATCAAGCAGGACCATTGTGATTTAGAGCTCAATGATTTGAAGAGAAAGACTGAAGAACACCGAGAAAATGACAAAAATAGTGATTTACATGGTGTGAAGTATAAGGTTACTAAATACGAAAGCTAGAAGATCTAGAAATAACAGTTGCAAATAAACACTACTCCTCGTTAGGTATAACCAGTATTCCCTAGTTTCATATATGTATGAGCAGAAAACCTCCTAAATCTATATAAATGATATGCTTAGTTTATGAAAAAGGTAACTTTATTGAATATATGCATTTATATACATATGTACCCTACCACGTTTTTTATTCTCTGGGAGAATCAGAACAGTTGAGATTGAAGTAGATCTTTATATGCGTTATGATTATCAATTAAAGAGAATGTCTAAAGTAAAAAATACTCAAAATTAGTGAAAGTGTTAATCAGAATGGGTCTGAAGTAGTTGAATAACCAGATCTATTAACAATTTGTGTGACGCCCATAGCTGCTACACTGAATACCATCTGATCACCATCTCTGGGGTTGGTGCCAAGTAAGATTATGAGAAAGCTAAGTTCCTCTATCATTTTCGAGCTTAACAACGAAAAGATCTCTATTTCTACCATTCTGCTTCGCAATATCAGGAATGATATAACGGTAAAGTTGTGAAAAACTATTATCAGTATATGAAATATGTTTAGTTTACATGGCAACAATCTCTTCTTGTAAATAAACAACAAATTAGTAACGTCCCTTTAGAGTAAAAGGATATGATAAAAGAAATTTACTACAGAAAAGACCTGTGAGACATAAATTAGCAGTCTTATGTAATGATCTGGTTTACTTATTTGACTGATGGCTTTTTTATGATTTTTCGACTAAAGTCCAAATTCATGATTTGTCTCTTCTCAAGAGTTTGATTCAGTGAAATTATAAATAAAAGTTGGCCTTGAGCAAATTACATCTCGGTCTTTAAATCCACTGAGTTTTGATATGATAATATTTCTCACTTTGACACAAGTTGAAATTAGCTGGGAACTATTGTTTGATAACGAGCGAGCCCATTGACAGCAGCTGATGTTATTTGTTTATTTATCTGGAGCACTTCATTTCCAGTGTTATGATATACTGATTGTACTAGTTGTATATGATAGACTTAAGCAATTCAATCAAGAGGTTGTAAAGCTTATTTTACATTCACTTAATACCAAATATGGTCATCTTAGATCTCATAGTTTTTCATGTTCGTGTAGAGTAACCTTTTTTAGCATATTCAGTATTGAAAAAGTTAAGGGGCCTTACTAACCGCACTAATTATTCAAAGTCTACCTCAGTTTCCCCAAATCATTGAAATAACTAACAATTTCTAAGGACAGCAATGTAAAATTAGGAAGAAGAAATTATTCTTAAATTCTTCAATCAGAAAATTAAAAAAATAAACATATTAGTCCATTTTAGGAAATAATCTGAAATAACCGGGTTATGAACACTGGTGAATTTGAAAATGATAAATGTTGTTACAGTTACAAAATGTAAACAAAGATACATTATTTGGAAACATTTACAAAACAGATATTGCGGTTCAACCTAGTATGGACTGAAAACAAAACATTTTGTGATTTAGGATTATTGATTTTTGTTGACATGTCGTATGTTAAAGCACGAAAGCTATCTGAAAAACTAAAAGAAACTAGACGAGTTAGTAATGGTGCAAATATTTTAAGACAAGAGTTAGAGAATGATGATGCCAATGATTCAATTTTTGATGAGAGTCGAAATGGACATGGTATACATCAGCAGAATAAAGGTGATATGATGGCCAACTTTGAAGAATGGATTAAGCTTACAACAGACAACAAGATTAACTCTACAAATAGTTGGGGTGTCGCTTTAATTGATTATTTTCATGATATGAACGTTTTGAGAGAAGGTGGTAATATCAATTTCCAAAAGGCTTCCGCTACATTAGATGGATGCGTCAAAGTTTACTCATCAAGAGTTGATTCAGTTGCTACCGAAACCGGTAAGCTACTGAGCGGACTTGCCACAAATAAAATTTCTAAAGGGGATGTTGAAGATGAAAATGATGAAAATGAGGATTCTAGTGCTGATCAGGATATACACGATACGGATATATCAGTAAATAGCAGAAAGATCAAAAATAGTGGAAAGACAAAAACTGTCGGTAAAACTTTAGTAGATTTTTCCTCTATTACAATCAGAAAATTGGATACCGAGTTAATAATTGATCCTTTGTTTAAAAAAGCTTTAGCTGAATTTGATGAAGGAGGGGCGAAAAGTTTGCTTTTGAACACACTTAACATGGATTCTCAGGCAAGAGTTGTATTTGATGCTACGACAGCTGCGAACGATGATACTGTCAAATTGGAAGAGATTGATGATGACAAGGAGATGAAAATAGAAGAAAAAGAGAGACAAAACGCCTCACAAGTGCATAAAAATGAGATTGATTTTCTACACCTCAAGTTAAGTTTATATGAAACAGTTGAAGAGCTTGACTCCCTGCAGATTTGTGAATCATTGAAACAACTTGAGCTAGTGGTAAACGACGTTAACAAAGCTAAAGTTATACTAAACGATGTTAACCAAAAACAGGAGAAAAGCAATTCATTTGCTTTAACCACAAATTTTGAAAAGATTGAGGATTCCGTAGACGATTTTGACGGAGATGTCAGTTTTGGTGAATTGGATATTGAGGCAGCAGCAGTTCTACTTGAAGACAACAAAGAGCAGCCTTTAAATCTAGATGTATCATATGTTGACGATATAGAAGGTGTTGTTGCAAACGTTGTTGATCATGACCTCATGGCATATTTCGATCATACAATGAAACGTAACTGGGTAGGTCCAGAGCATTGGAGGGTTCAGAAATTGAAAAATAAAGATAAAAAATTGAATCAACCGCAAGAAACAATTAAAACAAAAAAACCTGCGAAAGTTGATTTTAGAATTGATTTTCTGGAAACCCCAAGCAACGAGGAGAGCTTATTCGTTCAGGGCAAAAATATAGATTTACCAAAAACTCAACAAATTTCAGGAGGTTCAAACTTGTTACCAGATGATTTCCATTTTTCATCAGATCAGTTGATAAAGTACTTTTTAAAGCCTAAACAGGCGATTAACATGTTTGGTAAGAGCAAAAGAGTTAGAATTACAAATAATGATTCAAATACTCATATCGAAGATTTCAATAACACAATAGTCAAACCACTAGCTGATGAAAACTTTTGGGCTGATAACTACGTAGAGGGAGACCATGGCGATGCAAATTTTTATGAAGCGGCTGCTGATTTTGCAGGAGACAACGGGTATGACGGTAATGGTGATGATGATGATGATGGAGGATACATTGATACACCAAGGCAGTCTGATTTTGGAACTCAATTAGTCATAGGTGGTCGAAAAGTCAGGCCAGAGTATGTCAATTTCTCAAGAATCGCAAAGAAAGTAGATGTTCGACAGCTGAAAGAGAACATATGGTCTTCCATTAAAAAGAGTTGCCCGACAGAGCATGAATTACAGGAAACTGGAAAAAAATTTACTGAAGTTGTTCAAGGTCTCTCCAGCATGTATAATAAAGAAGAGAACAAAGATATATCGACAAGTTTCTGTTTCATCAGCTTATTACATTTAGCTAATGAACATGGACTGAGTATAGAGAACAACTCCGATTTTAATGATTTAATAATAAAAGGTTTCTAATTTAACTTTAATTGAAAGAGTTTTGTTTATAGATTTATGTCTTATAATTGATAGGGTCAGTACCAACTTCCGGAGCGAGTAAAAAGGGAAATCCGAGGCATTACAATAATTGTTATTACCCGCAGATCTCGAGCTCATCTTTTGGGCTTTTTCTAGTGAAATGATTAGAAACTTCTGGATAGAAATACAATTGAAAGATAAAAGAATTTCTGTAACTTCAGGTTAAATTGATTTTTTAATTCTATTAATCATTTTGAAGAATATTTTATTATTTAAGATTATTCAAAATATTTTTTCGCCTGGGTTGATTGTTATTTCGGTAACTACAAAACTTCATTAAAAATCATTATTGCCACATCAGAAAAATGATAAAAAATTTGAGAATAGTGAGAAATATTTCAAGTCCAATAATTAGGAATTATGTTCCGCTGATTTGCAAGAGTCTGATAGCTGCCAAGTGTCGGCCACTTCGTCAATATTCTTCCAGTACTTCAATACTTGCTTCCAAAGAACAAATGGCAAATCGTGAATTAAATGATCCTGATGTGCAAGCTGATTTTTACAGAGCTTTGCTAGAATCTAACTATCCACAGTATGTGGTGTCTCGTTATGAAACACCTGGTATTTCATCATCTCCGGAATGCTCTCAGATTTATATGAGTGCTTTACAAAAGCTTGGTAAGACCGCTGAAGCTGAGGCTGTTGGTCATCAGCTGGCCTCCGGAACCGCAGCATATAATAACTCAGGGTTTATCAAACCGTTTGGTTCACGCAAAGAGCCTATTCACGTTGTGATAACAGAATCAGTATGGATCATGATTTCGAAATGGTTAAAATGGTTAATTCCAGTTGGTTTGCTAACTTGGGGTGCGATGGAAGGATTTTCTTCTTTAATTGAATCAGGTAACATCACATTCAAAGGTTCTGACGTTTCTGATAAATCCGTTGACATTTCCAAAACAAACGTGAAGTTTGATGATGTTTGTGGTGTTGATGAAGCTCGTGCTGAACTGGAGGAAATTGTAGATTTTTTAAAAGATCCATCAAAGTTCACTGGTTTGGGTGGTAAGTTACCAAAAGGTGTTTTATTAACTGGTCCTCCAGGTACTGGTAAAACTATGTTGGCAAGAGCTACAGCCGGTGAAGCTGGTGTTCCATTTTTTTTCATGTCAGGCTCTGAATTTGATGAATTATACGTCGGTGTTGGTGCTAAGCGTGTTCGTGAATTGTTCAATCAAGCAAGAGCACATGCTCCTGCTATTATTTTTATTGATGAATTGGACGCCATTGGAGGAAAACGTAACCCGAAGGATCAGGCTTATGCCAAACAGACTTTGAATCAATTGTTAGTGGAATTAGATGGGTTTTCACAGACCACAGGTATTATCATTATTGGTGCTACCAACTTTCCAGAATCATTAGACAAGGCTTTAACACGTCCAGGGAGATTTGACAAAATTGTTAATGTTGATTTACCTGATGTTAGAGGTCGTTCTGATATTTTGAAACATCATATGAAAAACGTTGAAATTTCTAATGATGTTGACCCAACTATTATTGCTCGTGGTACACCAGGTTTGTCAGGTGCAGAATTAATGAATTTAGTTAACCAGGCTGCAGTTTATGCATCACAACAGAATGCTTTGGCCGTTGATATGAATCATTTTGAGTGGGCCAAAGATAAGATCTTAATGGGAGCTGCAAGAAAAACGATGGTTATGACAGAGGCTACCAGAAAAGCTACTGCTTATCATGAAGCAGGACATGCGATTATGGCAATGTATACACCAGGTGCGACTCCATTATATAAGGCTACGATTTTACCAAGAGGCCGAGCTTTAGGTATTACTTTCCAATTACCTGAGATGGATAAAGTTGACATTACTAAAAAAGAATGCTTAGCTCGTTTAGATGTCTGCATGGGTGGTAAAGTTGCTGAAGAGATGACATATGGTCCGGAGAACACGACAAGTGGTTGTGGGTCTGACCTGTCATCAGCTACAGGAACTGCAAGAGCTATGGTTACACAATATGGTATGTCTCAAAAAATTGGGCCTATAAGTTTAGCTGAAAAATGGGAGACCTGGTCATCAAAAATTAGAGATACCGCAGATCAAGAAGTTGTTAGTATGCTTAAAGAATCTGAAAATAGAACCAGAATAATGTTAAAAGAAAAAGAAAATGAATTAAAAAGGCTAGCTGAAGGGTTGATTCAATACGAAACCTTAAATAAGGAGGAAATTGAAAAGATATGCGATGGAAAGTCTATCGAAAAAGCGAAAACTATGACTAATACTGTTGTAAAAGGACCTGAGGATGATCGCAGTAAACAGCCAATTCCTATGTAAATAAAACAAATACGATAAATGATATAAACGTGTTTTTGAAACTGTCTATTGTAATCTACAGTAATTAAAAACACTAATAACAATAACAATAATTAGACCCAAAAAAAGAGAAAACATTGAAAAACATCGATCGCAGAAAAAATTAAAATTACAGAAGTCTATTTAGATGTCTTTTTGCTTTTCTTAGCTGTTGCTTCGGCCATCAGTTCTTCAAAGACTCTTGCTTCTTCAGCTTCGTCTGGCGATCTTTCGGCACTTAGAAATTGATTTCCGATATCTTTTAGTGCATAGGCCTTTTTGATTCTCAATTTGACATTCACACTTTTATCATTCAGTATTGTTTCGACAACTTCTCGAAGAATATTTTGAATTTCAAATTTGCTTGAAACCCAAGCTGTAGCTAACATCTTTCCGGTCATTGTGCGCTCCATCTGTGCCTGTTTATATTCATCCCATTTCTCGTCTTCTTGTGCTTTCGATAACTCTTCCATTGCCATCTGTGCATCTAACGCACTTGATAGAATATTCCACGCACTTTTTGCAGTAGATCCTTTTTCTTTAGCACCGGTTATAATTTTGGATAAACCAAAACTTTTTTGAGCTTTCAAAAATGCAGAGGCTTTTGTTGTATAAATCTTCCCAATTAGGTGACACAACTGCAAACCAAAAGATTCAATTTTCAGTTCTTCGATTTCTTGGTGTAACTTGCGATCAAATATATCTATAGCTTCGGCGTCTTTTCCGGCTTTAACTAATGCGTCGATTCTGGCGTTCAATTTAGCAGACAATTCTTCGACTCTCTTGTGTTTTTCCTCCCTTCTTACTTTATCTAGTTTCAGCAATTCTTCACGTTGTTCTTTTGTAATCTTGGACTTTTTTTCTGGTTTTGCTGAAGTTTCTGAGTTATGGATAACATCTGTTGCATCCGATGGTTTTCCCTCAGAAGCAGTTTTTTCGTCTTCTGTACTCAATATATCGGCAGATCTTGACAAGTCCTTTAACATAGATAATTCACCTATCCAGTCATGGAAACTTTCACCACCAAATATAGTGCTAAAAAATTCTGTTGGATCTTCAAAACCTTTATCTGGGACAGCCTGTTCCTTCCCGTACAAATCATATTTCTTTCTCAGATCAGATTCTTTCAGAACTTGGTATGCCTCACCAACTTCTTGAAACTTTTTTGCAGCGTCTGGATCATTTGGATGTTTATCAGGATGTGTAAGCATTGCCTTTTTCCTATACGCTTTTTTGATATCAGCGTCTGTCGCATCAGGAGAAATGTCTAAAACATCGTAATACGTCGTGTCTTTAACTGTCATAATTACAAAAACAAAACACTAAAATTTCACTTTCTTCTTTACTCCCAATCGAACTATTCTATTCAACTATATTTATTTTTGGTTATTGTAATTTTTCTCAAACATTTTAAAACTAAATAGAACCGAATATCCCGATGAAGCACAATTCCGACCAGTAATAGAAAGGAAGAATAAAACCTTCATAAACAACAAGAGTTCAGGGCAAAACTAGGAAAATAATATACCTGATCATCAGCGCAAAACCATTAGCTCGACCGAAAATATATAAAAAGTGTATTTAAGTAATGAAAATATATATTCAAGAGCATAATCAAAAGCATTTTTCATTTTGTAATTTCATTGTCATTTAATTATCAACAGTTTGTACAATTTAGTCTTTCAATACTTGTTTTACTACCAGTACACCGATGTCCTTAACTCTTACTAAGTTAGTTGTCACACCAGAGAAAAAATCGTCGTTGAGCTCAATTTTTGAACCATATTCGTAAATTCTTTGAACATCTTTATTTACAAAAGCGTCGAACCCTCTCAGATAAACCCAAGAGCTCACAAATATGACTGTAAGTATCAAAACTGCCTTCATTGTCGTAACTACCAGCGTGTACATGATTTTAGCAGCGTTCTTGATTATGATGTACGTTAGGTAGACTGTAATGGCTAACAGAACATAGCTTGCTATGTCTGGGTGGTTGTTGAATAAACGTATTGACGTTGAAACTGTTATCCTCAAAAACGTAAGTAAACTTGTAAGCACATAGTCAAAGTAAATGTTCCCAGTAACAATCATTTCCACTATTCTACTCTCTGGCGAGAATGAATTCTTGATTGAAGACGTGTTAGCAGGTCAAAAAAAATAAAAAATAAAAAAGATAACAACAAACCCGGATATTACCTCTTTTGGTACAATCGGCCCTTTCTCTCGGAATCGCAAATTTTATCGGTTTTACCAATTCAATGATTACTCAACTGCTCTAAACAAAAAGCTGAGAGAAAGTGGCGACAACTATAACAAAGTATACCGGCATTCATTTAAGCAAGTTCCCAGTCTCATAAAACGTATAAATAAAATTGTTACAAAAAGAGAAATATGTCCCAATCCAGATCACAAATTCTGTCGCTGTACCGTGAATTCATAAGAAACTCATCGAAATTTACAAACTATAACTTCAGAGAATACTTTCTTAGAAGATCAAGAGAAGCTTTCAAATCCAATAAAGAGATAACCGATCCAAGCAAAGTAGCTGAAATAATCTCAAAAGCGAAAATAGAATTGTCTGTCTTGAAGAGACAATCAGCCATCAGTCAAATGTATACATTTGAGAAAACAGTTGTTGAACCTTTAGACCACCACCATCGTAAGTGAATCGAATTGCGATCAGGTCTATGTATTTTTGAAGGGAGAATTTCTGTACTTGTGAATGAGTGATGATCAACAGGAATAGGATGAAGAGATAGAAAATGGTACATCAGGATCTTTTGAAGCAATGAGCCCAAAGTGCTGGTATAACCAGTGTGCGTTAACTCATTAGTATGTATTGAATAGCTAAGTCATCGCGGTGTTTTTTTGATAATCCTTTTCTGTAGACTTGGTCATACTGTGCCTTTCCTTCAGCTGTCAAGCATATCAAGCTCCCTTTTGAAATCTAAAAAAAACCACTTAATCTTGTTCATTAGATGTCCACCACTAACTGTGGATTTTTTTGATTGTGGATTTGAATAGAATCAGTTTTTCATATTATTTTATATGAGTAAGTAGTTAGTATACTCCTTATTTGTCTTAAATGCATTCAAGAGTCTGCCACCATAAACGTGTCATTAAAGCTCATCTTATCATCAGATGTTTTAAAAAAAATTTTTTTTCTTCCTAAATGTTTATATACTAAATTAAAAGAGCTACGTGAATGCAAAAAAATGACATTCGAAAAGAAAAGGACTGCTGAGCCCAATGAAGAAGCTTCCAAAAGACACTCAACGAATTTTGCGGATCGTAAAGATATCAGAGCTTCTTTTAGCTCGAAAATCTTCGAAGAGCGCTTCAAGTCAACATTGAAAGATGAGATTTCCAATTCAAATCCATACAAATGGGGAACGATAAAGAATTTAATGAATGACGTTTTACTAAGAAATGTTAGAAAAGAGATCGAAAAGGAAATTCACTTTACTAAGAAGGAAACAGATATTTATAAAGTTTTCCAGAGTGGTGATCTAGCAAACTTATCAGGTTTAAATTGGGACGATTTATCGAGATTGCCTTCTCTTTTCAAATTGAGGGAGGCATTGTACTCTCAAGAATTTAGAGATCTGATTAGCGAAGTGACTGGTTGTGGTAAACTGAGTGGTGTTAAAACAGATATGAGTATTAATACATATACAAAAGGCTGTCATTTATTGACACATGATGATGTTATTGGATCAAGAAGAGTCAGTTTTATTTTATATCTGCCAGATCCAGACAAAATCTGGAAAGAGCATTATGGAGGTGCTTTGAGATTATTTCCTGCTATAGTCCCTAACGTTCCAAAAACCGATTATAGCGTTAAACTCGTTCCTCAATTCAACCAAATTGCATTCTTCAGAGTTCAGCCTGGCTTATCATTTCATGATGTCGAACAAGTCAAAGTGGATAAACAAAGATTATCTATTCAGGGTTGGTATCACATTCCTCAGCCTGGTGAAGATGGGTTCATTGAAGGAGAACAAGAGAAAACAGAAGCAAGATCAACTCTGCAACAATTAGAATCAAAAGAGTTGAAAGAATACGATTTTCCTAAAGAGAATAGAATAAAATTTCCAGTTGAAGAAACAAAAATTTACGAAGATGGCACCTTGAAACTGTCATTTGATGATATTGAGTACTTGAAAAAGTTCTTGAATCCAATATTATTAAATGAAAAAGAAATAAAAAAGTTGAATAACATATTTGTAAATGAGTCTGTTGTTGAAATAAGAGATATCTTAGGTGATGCATACTCTAAGGAGCTGAAAGAACTAATCAAGTATACTGAACTCGAAGAAATGATGCCATCAGATTCAACACAGGTTGAATTTCCTTGGAAAATTGCCGTTCCACCTCATAAATGGAGGTACTTATACTTAGATGGCCGTAAACATGAAGAAATTTCTCAATCTGGTATAAAAGATTCAATAAATGGCTCCCAAGATCTGCCGAATTTTGATTTACTAAAGCTCACAACCGAAAACAGAACTACTTTGAAACTATCAGAATTGTCCAGTTTTTTGAAATCAGTTTCCTTCAGAAAATGGTTATCACTGATTACAGAGCTAATCCCAACGTCTGATCAAATTTTGATTAGAAGATTCAGACCAGGACACGATTTTACTTTAGCCACTTCCATTGACAATGAATTTAAATCAAATGATGAATTAGATGCTGTACTAGAAGCCACATTATCACTGACTCCTACTAAGAATTGGGATTCCGGTGAAGTTGGTGGTTATGAATTGTGCATGGATACAGGAGATGAAAATGGTGACGATCCTGCAATTTATAGATCTAACAATAATGAAGACTCTGTTCTAGTTAACAGTCAAGCAACATGGAATAACTTCACTTTGATGTTGAGAGACTCATCTGTTTTGAAATTCGTCAAATATGTAAGTTTTGATGCTAAGGGAAGTAAATGGGACATCAATTGTCAATGGAATGTAAAGGCTAAAGATGATGATGACTATAATGACGATAATGAAAATTGAATAACTAGATATAACAACATTACATTTTTTATGCCTCAATTGTAGTAAGTAGTTGTTAGATTGAGTATAATTTTCGCGCAAAAAAACAGCATATTGAACTTAACCTTTCAAATCTTAAAGATGCTAGCGCGTTTCATCGTCCACAAAAATGCTAGTAAATTCTTGAAAAAAGTCTTGACAATACTTCGTAGCATTGAACCTGATACCTACATCTCGAATATAGCATAAAAATTTCTATTAAAATGACGAAACAACGAAAGCTAAGATAAAAAATTTTTTTAATTAAAAGTTCTTTTTGTATATAAAATCATTTCTTCTTCAATTATAAATAATACAATATATTCAATAGAGGATATTCTCTATTCAAATACGAATCCGCAAACCGGAAGCTGGAGCGCCAATACTTGTAATCTGAGTAACTTTACACAATTTACCTTTTTCAGAAGGTTGGTACTTAGCACCTGTTAGAGCCTCAGAGACTGATGGTGATCCCTTATAGATTGGAGTATAAGTTGATGCACATACATCAAACTCTGAATATGGATCAAAATCAATTTCAATTGCATCACGAGCAACTGAATCAGATTTAGCTTTTATCTTTTGAGCTTGTTCAGCACGAACACCAGAAGTTGTGAGTTTCAAAAATTCGGATGCAAAATAAGAAGCGGTCGCAAAATTTTTATGTTTAAAGGATTGATTCATTGCGACTTGTAATGCGTTCACTCTATGTGCTGGAAGTAACTTTGATTTAGTGAAATATGCAGCTAGTTCCAAATTGCGTTTAATATCATCAGCAGAAACAGCACGGCGTGCTATTTCAATGGATAAACCAGTAATATATTCGCGTGCAATTGTTAATGCTTCGAAAACCTTTTCTTCATCATCTTTATTGTCAACTACTATAACAGCAACGGTATAAATGACCTTACGAAAATGTTCAATAGCTTCTTCCAATTTATTGGCCTTAAATGACTTGAAACCCTCATTAATATAGTTTGAAATATTATCGAAACCAGGAACATAAGGCAAAATCTTGTTGGTATCATTGCCCTCAGTGTCTAAACGAATAAATGCTTTAATTGGTGGCAGTCCTTCATCTGAAGCTGGCAAATATAATTTTGAAGCCTGGTAGACTTCCAGGAAACGGGCACGTAATGGTTCAAAATTCACGACTCCAACTTGTCTATTTAGCATCTGCGCAGCCGTGTCAAATGCACCTGCTGCAACATAACCAGCAACAAGTTTTGAGTTACGTACCCAATAGCCAACTTCACCGGCAGCGGTTTCTTCGACCGGTGTTTCTTCATCCTCATCTTGAACATCGACATCTAGATCTTCGTCACCAAGATCCCAACCACCGTCATCTTCACCAACTTCCTCGTCTTCAAAAAGATTTTCTGATTCAAATGTGTTAGAATGTGGTGTATGATCTTCATTTAGTTGTGAATCTTCTAATGAAAGGTTTTCTACTTTACCAAGCACTGCTTGTTCAAAAAATGATAAAGATGACGATTTCAATGGCCAATTACCAGAAACTGCTTCAGCTGATGCAATTTCAATTGGGCCGTCATCAGATTCTGGAAATACTATATCTTCCTCAGTTAATCCTGCTTCCTCGAGAATCTTTGCAGCTAAATCTTCTAAACCATTTGTTTTGGCACTAGCATAAGCTAGCGGTAGTGAAGCAGCTTCAGCAAAAACTTTCGTCCTTTTTTCAATAGAGTTCGTATAGATTGAATTTTGAATTAAGCTTGAAATATCACCGCGGTTTTCAGCAATAGATTCCATTTTTCCTAATTTGAAAGAGTCACCTGTGATCAAATAAAAAAATGATAATTTATCTAATTGTTTTTGAGTTTGATAGACCAGCTCAACAATTTCAACGTTACCTTGACTTAATGCTTCTTTGCCCAATTTCTCCCATGAGGATGAACTATTCAGTACTTTAGCTTCCTCTAGTGCTACATCTAAATTACCACACTCCAGAGCCAACTCAAATCTAGTTTCTGAATCTTGTACAAACTGTAATGCAATCTCTGGATACCCTGATTTCTGCAGATACGCGATAATATTTTGACCAACAAGATTCGAATTTTTGATAATACGTAAGACTTCTGTGAAATTTTTATTGACAAGAGCCTTTTTGAAACGATATTCGGTTGGATCAATTTTCAAGATTTCAACACTACCATTACGGTTTAATGCATAACAGTTTTTACCATGGACTTTTGTGATGTATAATGTGTTTTCTAAAGTTTTGATGATTCCATTATCACCATTCAAGAGAGTATACTTGATATGATTTAAGGTTGAATATATTAAGACACCGGTATCGTCCCATGCAGCACTTTTGATACGAATAGTTTCGTGCATAGAAGTGATTATCTCTAGTCTCTTGTTCACAATTGTAATAGTATGCTTACTTAACAACGCGATGTATTGACCATCCTGTGACCATGAAATATATTTCACATTGTTAGTTTGAACTTCTGATAATTCTTTTTTTTGCTGAACATCATAATGGACAACAGACGTTGCTTTCAGTAGCAAAACTGCGCCAGGGCCACCATACACAACATCTTTAATAGTAGCATCCAATTTAATAGACTTTGTGGTGGCATTATTTAAATCTTTAACTTCTAAAGTTTGCGTACTCTTGTTAAAAACTATAAATCTATTACGAGCAATAAATATTGCAAAGTTACCTTCACCTTGACGAACATCCAATGGCTCAATTGCACCTGTAGCATCTTTTGGTAGAGCAATCAAAGCATATTGATCACCTGTTGTAACCAAAATTGATCGTTCACTAGGATTATATGATAAAGTTCTCAGCGTATTCCATGTACTTCCAATTTTCTTCAATGACAGCATTGGTAATGAAGCAACTTGTTTCTCATAATCGAAAACCTGCACTTGCTTTTCATTGTTGACATAGAAAAGTTGATTTTGGAAAACACTGTGAGCTGGACGTTCACGATCTAATTTAAAAACCATAACACCTGAATCATGACATGATGCAAACAGATTAATCGATGGATGTGACGCAATTAACCAGAATCTATCATTGTCTCTTTTAAATTGCTTGACAGGTGTTCGTTTATTCAAATCCCACGTTCTAATAGTTTTATCTTCACCGACTGAAATAATCAAATCTTGAGTAGGATGGAATAAAACACAAGGGACGTTGTTTGTGTGACCTCTGCATGTATCAACTTCCCATGCTTTAGTTTCACTCATTCTCCATAATTTAACTTGACGATCGTCACCTCCTGAAACAATCAATGGAAGTCTTGGATGGAAAGAAGCCCAATTTACACCTCTGTCATGTCCCTCCAAGACGTATTTAACAACAGCATCTGTATTACCAAATATGTCTTGTTGTGGAATATTTTGACGAGAGATTTGATCTTCAAATCTCATAGTTTGTGGTGCTGAATGCTTTTTTCTCAATCCTGATATATCCCAAACTCTAACAGTTTGATCTAGTGACGCTGAAACAATCAAGTCTTCTGATGGATGAAACTGTGCACACATTACATAATGATTATGTCCAGTCAAACAAGCAATTTCTTGACGATTTTGCCAATTCCAAATTCTTATGGTTTGATCGTCAGACGCTGAAATAATCCAAGGTAAATCGTGATGGAAAAAGACGGTACGGACATAATCTAAATGACCAGTTAAGGTGAAGAGACACTTTCTTGTGGTTAATGACCAGACTTTAACAGAGTAATCATCGCCTCCTGATACAAAAAGTGGTTGTGTTGGGTGGAAATCAACTGAGCGCACTGGACCTTCATGTTCTTCAAACCTATCAATTAATGTACCCATTCTATAATCCCATAACTGAATAGTTGATGCGTGTAAAGAGACTAGTATCCATGGTCTAGTTTTTGTGTTAGTCTTACTTCTGATCCCGACACTTTCTCTCTATAATACGTACCTTGTTGGATGAAAAGCTACACCTTTTGCACGGGAAGATTTAGATTCAAACTGAAGTTGTGTTAGCAATACGTTCAAATGCCTCAGATATCGATGAATCATTAAACTCAATCAACTAGTGAAATCATCTTGTTGGACTATACTAGCTGGAGATCAAAGTTCAAGATTTCAATTAAATATAAGTACGTACCTTCGTAAGCATCTTCATCTTGACCAGAAATTAACACTAACAATAAAACAATTCTAGTTGTATTATCAAAGCTAAAAGTTAATTAACAAATTGAATAAGCTTAACTTTTATTGACTTATTTAAATAAAAAAATCACTTTGTTATTGTTTACGCGTGTTCTTAAGGGTCAAAAAGTCGTTGGAAATTTTGAACTAATTTCAAGTTTTACCCGGAATTATTTATTTATGGTACAGGACACATTACAGTTTTTCAAGACAAAACATTTTTTGTTAAAACAGAACAAAACATAAATTTATGATACAGATTAGTTATATGAAGGGTATACCGACAAGAAAGGTGATAATTAAATGATAAAATACATTGTTCTCCAATGAAAATCCCGATGCATGGTTGCTAGATGTAGCCACTACAGCTGTCGTTGAGCTAGCAAACTGAACAAACGAGTAAGCTGCTTCAATGCTAGATGAAGATTCTGTGATTGACGAAACTTCTGTTGAGGATGATGATGATGATGAAGTTTCTGAAACGCTACCTGTGTTTGATGTGCTGGCTTTCGACGAAGTTGAAGTTGATGTTGAAGTTGAAGAAGATGTTTCTGTTGAAGAGGACTGCTTCGATGAAGATGATTTTTTTGTTGAAGATGACGATGTTGAACTGGACGCTCCTTCATCTGGATCTAAACCATTAGCTTCGTCAGAACCTAAATAAGTGCGATCTCCAGTTACCATGATATCTTCTGAAGTGAAACTGTCAGATGAATTAAAAACGTAGGCATTGGATCCATTGACAAAAGTATATGAAGGTGGGTCATAACACTCAATGGTAACATTTTTCAAAATGGCATAGTAATAACCAGGCTCGCTCAAATCAGAGGCATCCCAATCAATGGCACCTCCAGACCATGCAATTGTACCAGCAGCATTTGCATCATCGCCCCCAGGCCATAACGAAATTTGAACTCTTGAAGGAGTCTGTGGGAACAGATAGGTATCTGAAGTTTCATTGTAGGTATCTTCTTTTTTCAATGTTCTTCCAGCAACACCATCAACGGACCACGTTATATAATCTTCAGTCCAGTCAATTTCGTAAGTATGATATTCCTCAAAAGTGTCAGTCGTAGAAATATTTGCGGAGTTGGTATAGTTCAATACACCTTCGTAGTAGAAGTTTGTTTGCGCTGTTGTCAAATTAGAACCAACGAACTCAAAATCAATTTCATCTTGAACACTCGAAAATAGAATGAAAGCAGAAACAACACCGCCGAGGTGAGAACTTTTAAAAGTTGCTGAAACTTTGCCGTACCAAACGTAACGCGTTGAAGAAAGAACAGTACCTGATGTCTGATTTGGCATGGCTAAAATAATGGAATCACTGTAATCCATCACATAACCACTATAAATCCAATCTGTTTCAGAGGCATTCCCAAAATAATCTTCGTTTTCATATAGGTTATCAATCGAGTCGAATAGAGTTGTCGTATTTCTGCAAATAGGCATTGCCATACAACTGTCCAGACTGTATGAATAACGAGGTTCACAGCCTCCAAGACAATATAAGTTACCAGTACCACATTCTCCATATTGATCACAACATGGAGAAGATTCCGGGCATGCTGAAGAAGAGTTACATGAAAGTCCTGAAACCAAAGAACCCGACAAAAAGATTGACGATATTATCAAAGTTGGTGTAGATAATCTCATTCCTATATTATTGTCCTTTAGATTTTGCTGAATAACCAATAATGAACTTTCAGATCTGAAATCTTGAACAATTGATGTTATAATCTTTGCTCCTACAACCAATATTGATAAAAAGAAGAAAGAAAGAAAAATATGTAGCTTTAAATAATAGGTAACCTAACATGTACTTCATTCATCCCTTTGAAGTAATTCAATTATGATGCATTAAAATAGTTTTTTAATATCGGAGGACACGTTCAATTAAATCCGTTTTGGGAAAAAAATAAATAAAAACACGAAAACAGCACATGTATAACAAAACGCGTTAGTAGCAATTACAATGCTCAAACAGAAACTGAACATGTTATATAATTTTGTGTTCTTCGATCTCAATTATTGAGCTCTGCAAGATCTTAATCTACGATTTCCTTTATTGGGTTGTGTGCCATAGAGAGCCTCTACGACAGAATATCTTGGTTCATGATATGATTTGTTTTTACGAGGTCTAAAATAACGGCACGCATGCAAATTGCCATTAAAAGTAATTACTTGTACCTAATTAATACAGAGTTGTACAAAAACAGTAATAAATGCAAATGCAAAACAAAAAAATGCTCGTCAATCATAAAATGCTATTTCGTTGACAGTACCACCTTGAACGCCATTGCTGTTCAATGAACCTTCAACTGCAACCAAAACATATCTAGATGAGTAACCGTCGTTAACAAACTTTTTGCTAATTTCAAAGTACGTAACATTATCAGGAATGATTCCCACTTCTTTTAAATATTTCTCGTTGAATGGTTCTGTGATTTCAATATCTAAATTTAATATTGTCTCAAATTTCAGTTCATCAAATCTGTTTTTCAATGCTTCTAAATTCTCAACCTCACAATCAAAACAGTGAAAGTTGGACAGCACTGAAACTGAAATATTTCTTGAAGGTCTTCTTCCCCAGTTAATCATGCCTCTCTTTAAGATTTGAGGAAATCCCATATCAATAATCAACTCTCCTCTCTCCTTGGAGAATGGTTGCCAAAACGTTGAGTTATTCCCATCTATTGCTGATAGAGGAACATCACCAGGAGATCCAACAGTGAGATTAGTTATTGGCATGCATTCAGTAATTGAACCATTAATGTTCAGATACCGATTAAATAATGGGACCCTCAATAGGGATCCTGGTTGCAATGTATAAATTCCCTTTTTAGGATTTCGATCTGCTACTTCAACAGTTATTGGATTATAACCAGAACGATGATACAGCACCCCTTCGTTATCAGTAATCGAAATATCTATCAGTTGACCTAAATAGTGAAGGCCGTTGATTTTAAGGCCACCTGGGATTGATCTAATTGGATCAAATTTTAAGAATAGCTCAAATTTGGATTCTTCATTTAAGTTGTATAAAAATCTTATACCAGGAATGCCATATATCAAAGAGGCCAAGTAGCCGCCATGAGCAGTTAAGAATGGAAAAGCAGGATGTGTTCCACCGTTACTATAATAATTATCATCCGCCTGCTCACTAAATTGTGCAAATGGAGCTCTTAGATAAGGCAATACTGATTTTTGTAAATAACTTTCAGTTGAACAGCCGTAGTTCAATAAACCTGAAGCTGCTATTGCAAATATTGGAAATGTCATTGCAGGACCAATATCGGCTTGTTTTTCAGAATACCATAAGAGATCATTAACGCCATTTTTGAAACCTAGCGGAAAATGTAACAAAATTATGTCAGCTTGCTTTATTGATATTGATGCATTCATATGCGAATATTCTAATGTAATATTACCGCATGAAATAGGAATGTACATATTACCTATGATTCTCACCCATGAAGGATTGATTTCATGGCCTAAATGAGTTGCTGTAACAATTGTCCATTTCATCAACCTGTCAATGCCTGCATTTGTAAAAGCTCCATTGTCAATGTGGTTGGCAAATTCATCGGGATCAGTTAAATTGAAGGTCATGAATTTTCCGACTGTTTCATTAAAAACAACGTATTCGCTTAAAAAGTCAGCAGCATCTCTCAGTAATGGCCATGTAGTATATCTTAAATATGATTCATCACCAGTCGAAACATAAATTAAAAATGATGATAGGGCAATATCAAAGTTAATATGGTACTCATAATCCAAACATGGACCACTAGATGTACAATTTCCAAACCTGCCGCTGGTCCAAGGGTAAATAGCTCCATTATAGCCATTCAGCCTTGCATTCTCAACGGCCTGGGAATGTGTATAGTTCCTATAACTTGTAAGAGACTTCGCCACGTCTGGATTAAATGGTAATATACCTGGTAAAATCCAAAAATCGGTATCCCAAAAAACCATACCACCATAACTATCTGATGATAAACCGACGACACTAAGTGCAGACGACAAATCTCTGTTTTTTGAATTTGTATTAGATAGAATATGAAATAACGAAGATTTTGCAGCGACTGTTAATAGTTTCTCTGATGGAATTTCAATTTCAATAGTGTTTAACAAAGCATCCCATTCTTCGATATGTGATGCTAGAATGCGATGAAAGCCCAGTGATCGCGACGTTATTGATACATGTTTTGATTGTTCAAATTCGTCTGCAATGGCAGATGAGTCATACTCCGTTGAGACAATGCCAACAAACTTTGTTAACTTGAATGTCCTGTTTGGAATTAGATGAATGGTTTTTTCTTGGGTTACTGTTTCGCCTGAAATGAATCTCTGATCTGGTTCTAAATCCCAGGCAGAATATATGCTTGCCTTTGAGTAATTTATATTAATGGGATTCACTACCATATAAATACCGCCATAATCGTAATTAACTTTATTTAAATTACATCTTTGGGAAGTTGTAAAATTTAAAATGTCTGAAATCTTTACGTCAATTTCTTCTTTATAAGATGTTAACTCAATCGAGACAACACCCAAGGGACCAATTTTTCTATGTGCAAGAACATCAATTTTTATATTAACCGAGTTCAACCAATCCAGCTGAGTTGAGACGATTCCATTTGCCAGAGACATGTTTTGCATGTAGCTGCTGACCTCATTCTCTAATGTAACCTCCGGATCAAATACAAAAGATTCGTTTTCTTTGACTAAAGACAATCTGAAAGAGTTCCATTGAGGCACAGCACTAATAACAGATTCGTAACCATTTTTGTAAAGTTCCGGAAAGTTTGTTGATGTGAGGTTTTCTTGTATATCAAAGAAACCTGCAATGAAAGCGCCCGAATATCGCTGGTTGTATAAGGGCCAACCGTTTTTTAGTAACTCGTCATCATTCAAATCGGAATGAATGTTAATTTCATCGTACGCGAATCCCAGGCCCAAGTTGGATATCCTCGACCCAATGTATCCATTTGACACGTAGGGTTGCCTCGAGTAAGTGTTTTTAGAAAAGTAAGTAGTACCCAAGATCTGTTCTTTATCATCATAAAATGTGTTTTTAGAGTCTGTAACCAACTCAAAAAGTTTTTCTGACGACTTGAAAATGTCTATTATTTCTTCGTTTATTTCATGTATCAGTGCTTTCTCCTTTTTGAAAAGATTAAACTGGCTGAAGTTTGGCAATGCGTGAATGGATAATAGAATATGGCTGCTTAGAAGCGACATGCTAGAGAGCGCCAGTACCAAGAAAAAGCACACATTCTTCAGGTAGCTGCTGTTAGCACTGTTAGCACTGCTTGCGCTGCCTCTTTTAGCGCTCCTTTTTCCCTTTCTCTGCGTGCTGCCTGCCATCTTGGTGTGTTTGAATGATACCTGAAAGGAAGCACCAGATCTAAAGCTTTAACCGCCAAAGATGTTTAGTTAGCGCTGGTGGTGTAAAAGTGACTGCTTATTTCACTCAGAAGAGAGCCATTATACTGTGCCTTCACTACAAAGACAACTGCAAACAGTGGTAACTTGGAACAAATAAACGAATAATACAGAATATCAACAACGTAAAACCCAAATATACTCAATAATCAGATCCAGAGCGATAATAAAATAGTTATATAAGATCGCAAACATTGCTTATATAATACATGACATAATTATACGTAAGATGATGTATGAAGAAACCGGGTTAAGAAGAACACAAGCCGGTCTGGTCTACCTACGTTTACCTCTTCACGGGCCATGAGCGATCTCTATGTATATACTGGCCTGGGTTGTCAAAGCCTTTAGATACATAGAGATAGATACCTACACATAGACACACAGACACACAGACACACACAGGTAACCAGTTGGTCGATCAGAGACCACACCCATTAGTGGGCTAAACATCTGTAGCAGCACACGAATTGTCTCACTTAGCCCGTAGCTCTCTGAAGTTCTGCCCAATACCGCAAAAGCTACCAGCTAACATCCAGGCCCGAATCCTGGTTGACCCAAACAGACCGGCTTACGATTTCTCCCGTTACTTCCCTCGTTTGTTTTGGAGAATCTCCAAAATAGATTACCCGGACATTCCACAACCAATAAAATTCATTTTCAAAACCTCTCCAATGAAAATTGGCACAGGGCAAAATCACTTCCATTTTGGTTTTCAAGGAAAATATCCCTTTTCAAATTTCTTCAAGAAAAATTTTACTTTAAACATCTAAATATTTTAAGGTGCTCAAAACATCATCAATCTATATTCATATATTATTATAATATTTTAAGATGCTCTCACGTACAGCTATTCGTCAAGCAACAAGATCTGTTGTTGCAGCTAATGTTCGTTCCATTAACCGTGTCGTAAGTATTTATTACACTTGAATCAATACTCTAGCACATCTATATGTACCGGGAGAATCAATCAATGAAGCAGGCGGGCAGCCTGGATGACAGTGTAGCACCTCAATGCGCTGTGCAATTGACTCGTGGACTCGCGAGCAATTCATTTGTGATCAATTAGCGAGGTTTAGCTGTTGTCGAGCAGAAATTCTCGAGACAGGTTTTCCAGCGGTCAAAAGAGGAAAACCCCTTATTCTCGTTCAGCAATGCTTGGATGACACCTTGTCAGCCGAAGCTCAGTTTGTGTTCCAACTGACTGGGTGTTCCGATTGAATTGCACCTGTCTATATATCGATTGTCTGACTACTCTGATCTGTTTGTTTACTAACATTTACCAGGCTCGTCCAGCTCTAATCGTTGGTGGTCGCCGTTTTGCTTCAACTAAACCTCAACCAACCGAAGTTTCTTCGATCTTGGAAGAGAGAATCAGAGGTGTTTCTGAAGAAGTCAACTTAAACGAAACCGGTACCGTTTTATCTGTTGGGTAAGTCTTTTGTATTCTTTTGAAATAAGAAATGTGGTTGGACGTTTGTGGGATTTCGACATTGCAAAAGCCCTTATAGCTACGAATCAAATAACCTCTCGGTTCACCTAGTTGTTGAACTATTTGCAGAGGTCATCTTGTGTGTTCTGTCAATTGAATTTTTCACACAACCCCTTAAATTTTTCAACGTCGAAAAAATCTCGGAGGTCGGTTTCATAACCATTTCCCATAAACTACCAGAGTTATTCTTATTCAACGATTTCATAAGAGATATAGTTTACTAACAAGAAAACTAGTGATGGTATTGCTCGTGTTTACGGTTTAAACAACTGTCAAGCTGAAGAATTAGTCGAATTTTCTTCAGGTGTCAAAGGTATGGCTTTAAATTTGGAACCAGGTCAAGTTGGTATCGTCTTATTAGGTTCAGATAGATTAGTTAAACAAGGTGAAACCGTCAAATTAACTGGTAAAATTGTCGATGTTCCAGTTGGTCCAAAATTGTTAGGTCGTGTTGTCGATGCTTTAGGTAACCCAATCGATGGTAAAGGACCTATCGAAGCTGTTGGTCGTACCAGAGCCCAATTAAAGGCTCCAGGTATTTTACCAAGAACATCAGTTTACGAACCAATGGAAACTGGTTTAAAATCAGTTGATGCTTTGGTCCCAATCGGTAGAGGACAAAGAGAATTAATTATTGGTGATCGTCAAACCGGTAAAACTGCAGTTGCTTTAGATACTATCTTAAATCAAAAACGTTGGAACAACGGTTCTGATGAATCTAAAAAACTTTACTGTATCTACGTTGCTGTTGGTCAAAAAAGATCAACTGTTGCTCAATTAGTTCAAACCTTAGAACAACATGATGCTTTAAAATACTCAATTATTGTTGCTGCTACTGCCTCTGAAGCTGCTCCATTACAATACTTAGCTCCTTTCACTGCTTGTGCCATTGGTGAATGGTTCCGTGACAACGGTCGTCATGCTTTGATCATTTACGATGATTTATCAAAACAAGCTGTTGCATACCGTCAATTATCATTATTATTGAGACGTCCACCAGGTCGTGAAGCTTACCCAGGTGATGTTTTCTACTTACATTCCAGATTATTGGAAAGAGCTGCTAAAATGTCAGACAAATTAGGTGGTGGTTCATTAACTGCTTTACCTATCATTGAAACCCAAGGTGGTGATGTTTCTGCTTATATTCCAACCAATGTTATTTCAATTACCGATGGTCAAATTTTCTTAGAAGCTGAATTATTCTACAAAGGTATCAGACCAGCTATTAACGTTGGTTTATCAGTTTCCCGTGTTGGTTCAGCTGCTCAAGTTAAAGCCATGAAACAAGTTGCTGGTTCATTAAAACTTTTCTTAGCTCAATATCGTGAAGTTGCTGCTTTTGCTCAATTTGGTTCTGATTTAGATGCTTCAACCAAACAAACTTTAGCCAGAGGTGAACGTTTAACTCAATTATTAAAACAAAAACAATACTCTCCATTAGCTGCTGAAGAACAAGTTCCAGTTATTTACGCCGGTGTCAATGGTTACTTAGATAAAATTGCTTTAGACAGAATCGCTGATTTTGAAATTGAATTTTTAGCTTACTTGAAAGCTAATGCTAACGATATCTTAGAAGGTATTAGAACCGAAGGTAAATTATCTGATGAATTATTAGCTAAACTAAAAACTACAACTGAATCATTTGTCTCTACTTTTTAAGAATTAGAATGTTGATGTATAAAATCTGGTTTTACGAAAAATTAAAGAAGAAATTAATATAAAATTGGATTTTTTCAAGTTCACTGAGTTTTTATAAAGAAAGTTTTTATATCTGATGTTTATGTTTAGACCTTGACGTTTTATAGCGGGTTCTTTTTTGATAAAATTTACAAATAAAATTTATGTTATGATAAAATTAAACAATACACTTTTTGTATGTAGAAAAGAAAATTGATATTTATTTTTGGGTCGGATTAATAAAACCCAGGTCGGTTTACAGAGGATAATCCGAACAATAAATTATTTCAATTGAAAATATATATGTCGTAGAGATACCATAATCGCATAAATAGCTATTTGTAATTCTGGATAAGTATCAAGATTCAATGGCGGAAACAATTTCAATAGACGATTTGTATCGTCGCTCAACGCAGTACAAATTATGGTCTTTTACAAAGGAATCGTTGCAAGAAAGAAGAGAGTTGGTGAATAAAAGCGGTAAACGAGTAGTTGATTTTAGATTAGCAGATCTTGAAGATCTTGATAAAGAGATCGAAAAAGTTACAGTTGATGAAGAGTTGCAAATTTTGTCGTTTTATTCAAGAAGAGCAAACGGACTTGCCAAATATTTCAACATGCCTTCTCAGGTTCGTGTAAGTATTGCCACTATCCTGGAAGAACCTATAACTATATATCTATACTAACACTCTAAATAAAGTCAACAGCTATAATGTTTCTAAAGAGGTTCTATTTAGTACATAGTGCAATGGAATATCACCCCAAGGACGTCTTGTATGTGCTCTGAACTTTAGGTTCAAAAAACTCAGACTTTTAACTAACAACTATTCGCAGATTTACATGTTTGTTTTTAGCTGCGAAATCAGAGAACTTTTTCATAAGTGCAAATTCATTTTCCAAAAGAATTCCAAAAACGACACCAGAGTCAATTTTATCATTAGAATTCGAAATATTACAATCTTTATCCTTTACTTTGCTAACGCATAACCCATTTAAGCCGTTATACGGATTTTTTTTTGATTTCCAGCAAGTTCTAGACTTCAACAATAATACAGAGTTTACCAGTTTTGGCAAGGTTTATGACAACGCTAGAACTTTTTTGAATGAAAGCTTGATTTCGGATGCTGTTTTTTTATTCACTCCTCCACAAATTGCATTAGCTGGCTTTTTAGAATCTGATGAGCTGCTGACTCTTAAATACTTGAAATTGAAATTTGGAGATCAGAAAATAGAGAATCAAATAGATATTAAAGCAGAGCCTACAGAAATGACAACTACTGTGAAAGTAGAGGAAACTGACCCAAGAATAAAAAAAGAAAATCATGAAGAGGAAAATCATAGTGAACCCGCAGAAGAAACGAAATACAGCAAAATATTATCAATAGTAAGAGAATGTCGATCAGTTATAACAGCTGCATTAAATCCCACTAAAGAAGAAGCCAAATTAATTGACGCAAAAGTTCAGTATTGCTTGAATCCAAAATTAGTACTGAAGAGAAAAAGAGAAAACGCAGAAGGTGAGAAAAACAAAAGAGCAAGAACCGATTCAATTGATCCTAATCAGTAAAGTGTACTTTTGTAAACTAAAATATGTAATTTTAAATATTGTTCTATTTAGTAGAAAGTAAGCTCTGAAAGACAGAAACTCGGAGCGAGAATTGATGGGATATCCTGCCCTTAACATACTTCGATAATAGTACCAGATTATATGATTCCGCTCTCAGATCAAAGAAAATATCTGTATTACATACCTAGAGAAAATGTTTGATCAATCCTCAATCATATTGCCAATATTATCAAGGCCTAAATCTGTGTACAGTGGAAAGTCAGAAACTAAGGAGTTAACTGAATCTTTGGGTGTAGGAACGGGCGTTAGCAGGCTCAATAAAAGTTCTCCAAGATATGCTAACCAAAATTCAACATCAGAAGTTGAAATCAACGACTATAATGATGGCCTGGATGATAGCGATAATTTCCCAGAAGGTGGGTTTCAGGCTTATTTGGTTGTTTTTGGGTCATTTTTTGGATTAATTGCTACGTTTGGTCTTTTGAACATGTCTGGTGCTATTCAATCTTATGTCATGCAGCATCAATTGAAGGATTCTTCCACTTCATCTGTTGCCTGGATTTTTTCCATATATCAATTCATGTCTTTTGGTGGAGGCATATATGCGGGCCCAATTTTTGATGCCTATGGAGCTAGATTACCACTTATTATTGGATCTGTATTACTGTGTGCTGGTCTGTTTGCTTCAGCTTCTTGTACGGAATTATATCAATTTATCTTATCATTCAGCATAATGATTGGAGTTGGTACCACGTTGTTAATCACTCCTCTTGTTGGGTGCATTTCTCATTGGTTCTTGAGAAGAAGAGGAACGTTTACTGGGTTATCTGGTGTCGGGGGCAGTCTTGGTGGTGTTGTAATCACGCTACTTTTACGTTCTTCATTAAGCTCTGTTGGGTTTGTATGGGCCATGAGGATTTTAGGATTCTTCTGCATGGGATGCCTGACAATTTCAAACTTGTTTGTTAAGGACAGAATAAACAGAACAACTGATGAAGTGAATGGTCACGATGATGATAATGTTGATAATGATAACGATAGCAGTAACCATGTTTCTAACTGGAGACTGAAAGCACTAAAGAATTTGAGAAAAATCTTTGATCCAAGTGTGTTCAACGACAAGATTTACGTTTCAACACTGTGTGCAATGTTTCTTTGTGAATTTTCTCTAATGATTATTCTGAACTACATTTCGTCGTTTGCAATCAATGAAGGCTTTGGTGAGTCCGCGTCGTTTCTGGTTCTTATGGTTTACAATATTACAGGTATCCCCGGGAGACTTTTACCAGGGATAGTAGGTGATAAACTCGGCAGGTTCAATGTTATGTGTTTTTCAACAATTGTTGTAACAATCTTGATATTTCTTATTTGGTTACCGTTCGGATCCAGTCTGCGAGCACTTTATGCATTTGCAGGGTTATATGGATTCTTTACTGCATCAGTGCTATCCTTGAGCCCCGTATGCATTGGACAGATCAGTAAGGTCGAGGAGTTTGGCAAACGATACGGTACTGCTTATTTTTTCGTTAGTTTTGGCAACCTGATTGGTTTACCAATTGCTGGTGCTATCATTGCGGATTCAAACAAAAATGGTTACCGGAACCTCATAATATTTGTTGGTGTTGCTCAAGCGTGCGGATGCTTCACATGGTGCTATACAAGATATCTTTGTGCCGGTCTCAAAGTTTGCAAGGTGTAGTCAAGCAAAATATAATTCAAACTTCTCTTATATAGACGTTTTGTAGGAGCGATATAGTCACGTGATTCAGAATATTATTATCGCGTTCAAACAAAAACAAAAACATAAACAATAACAAAACATCGTTTTTACTTGGTTTCATAAACCTTAGCACATATAATAATAACAGATGCCTGGGTATGTTTTGATTGAAAGTTCTTGAGAGTTCTTGAGACGTGCTGGTTAATTTTTTACTAACAGGCGTGCTTAGTGAAATAGTAACATTACAAGTTGGTAAGTACTTAACCATTAATGATTTTATGTAGATCCATTGAATATTAACGCGTGAAAGGCCAATGTGGTAATCAGATTGGACAGCAGTTTTGGGAGCAGTTATGCAATGAGCATGCGATTGGTCTTGACGGGATTGGATTGCTGGATAAGAACGAAGAACGGGAGGATGAAACGAATATATTCTTTAACAAAAATGATGAAAACAGATATACACCAAGATCTCTACTAATTGATTTAGAACCTGGCGTTATATCTGATATCAAAAAGAAAACTAAAAATCTGTTCAACGATAGAAATATATACGAGTCGCGGAATGGTGAGAGTGCAGCTAATGTTTGGTCGAATGGCTATGATTACGGGCTGAATTATAACGAGGACTTCATTGATATGGTTGACAGGGAACTAGATTCTTGTGATAATCTAGAGGGTTTTCAACTAATACATTCAGTTGCTGGTGGTACGGGATCAGGTGTTGGTTCGTATTTACTTGAAGGTTTAGCAGAACGGTATGGCAAAAAATTAATAACCACTTACTCAATTTTTCCAGAGGTTTCAGATGTGGTTGTTCAGCCATATAATTCAGTGTTAGCGTTGAAAAGAGTGATTGAATGCTCTGATGCCTCTATAGTGATTGAAAACAGTTCCTTGCGTCACATTGGTAGCTTTGCCTTACAAAGTGCTAATGCCTCAATCTCGGAAACGAATCAGTTGGTCTCAACAGTTATGTCTGCCACAACAAACACCTTAAGATACCCAGGTTATATGTATAACTCACTGACTAATATTTTGTCTACATTGATTCCAACGCCAGATCTAAAATTTTTAGTCCCAAGTTATACACCATTCACATCAGAATTTGTTAAAAATGCAAGAGATATTAGAAAGAGTACGGCATACGATGTAATACTGGAACTTTTAGATAGAAAATTGAAGATGATTGAAGTCAATGAAAAGAATAACTCATATATTGCAGCATTAGATATAATTCAAGGTGATATTGATCAACTAGACGTTCAGAAAGCTATACTCAAAGCGCAACATCGAGCAAAATTTGTTCCATGGACGTCGAAAAGTATTCATATAGCGCATGGAAAATCGTCACCGTATTCACAAACGAAACATTCAAATTACGTGAGTGGATTAATGATAGCGAACACTACGTCAGTTATTTCAGTTTTTGAAAACACGTGCAAACAATTCGATGCGCTAATCAAAAGAAATGCATTTTTAACAAGTTATAAAGATGGGAGCTTGTTCCAAAATGGCATTGATGAGTTCGTTAACTCAAGAGAAGTTGTTCAAGAAGTAATCGACGAATATAAAAATGCTGAGTCCATGAATTATTTACTTGACGAAGATGAAGATGGTGATGAGGATATTGTGTTAGGATAGGCTGTTTGACATTTTTAAACTTATCATTCGTAATAAAAGAAATTTGGGATTAAAGATGGTGAAATTAGAGGCGAACAATTTTATATTCTTAATATACAAATAATGCTAAAGTTAAAGGAAATCGATTGAAATTTGAGCCAAAATCTTTTAACGTTTTGATTTACGTAATTTTTTCTCTCTATCGTATTTATTCTTTTCGGCACCTTCAACAGTTGAGATAGAGTTGAGTAAACTAGACATTTTAGAATGATATTCTTGCGACTTGGCTTTCTTTTCTTTGATCTGTTCTCTAGCCTCAAATCTGGTATCTTTTCTCAAATCACGCATAGTAATCTTACGCTCTTTTTTAATCTCTGCACGCATTTTACTAATTTCTTGTCTTTGTCTATCATTGTCATATGATTTCTTATCTGGGTTAAAATTCTCTTCAAACTTAGGAGCATACGTTGCAATCGCTAAAGGTTTATGGTCTTGTAAGATCAATGGTTTATGATCAGTCATTGCAAATTTTCTCAATTTTGTAAGTTTTTCTAACAAATTTGAAACTTTGGCAGACTTTGGATAAATTGATTGATAATTCTTCAAAATTTCAAAAAATGGTTCTGTTATTTCAACAAATGCAGATTTTTCTTTCCAAATAATATCAGATGTCTTTTCCAAAATTGACAGAATGTTAATGAAAATTGTTGATTTCAAAAAGTCTGTTGACTTTGAATTTAAGTCCTGCAACTTCAATGTATTTTCTGCTGAAAAATCTTCATTTTTCGATAAAGGATCGAATTTTTGATCTAATGAAACCGTTATATTCGATTTATTTAAATTCTTGAAAGATGGAGACAATAGAAGCAATGATCTTTGTAAAAAATACGAGACCTCAGGAACGTACCTTTTTGAGATTCTTTGATATTTTAAAAACATATTCGAGATAAACAGGCCTGCAATCAACTCATTAACTGTATCAAATTTCAATTGCTCCAATGATTCTCCCATGAGAATCAAAGTTGGAGTAACAACCAAGTGATAATGATCCGACGTTGAAAATAAAATTCCGACTAACGAATAAAACACCAAATCAGAAACTCTAGGATATGCATCGTTTGTATCAGCTAATGATTCGACTATTCTTTTTTGAATTTCTTTAATTTTTTCTCTAAATCCTTCAACCAATGAATTGGTATATTTTTCAGACAATGTTTTCAAAATCGCAATTAATGATTCTTGGACTTCTGAGAAATTTTCAATTTCTGAATAGTTTAAGTCAGAATTGTATAAGATATGTTCAAACACGATGACTGAAAAGTTAGCAACTTTTTCTTTGTTACCTTGAGCAAAAGCTGGCTTATAAGTATCTACTATTCTGTTAATTAATTGAGGATGATTTTCTAAGGGATGTTCTCCTAAAAGTAATAAAAGTTCTTCATGATTGGATGGACAAGGTAAGGCTAATGTTTGCTTTGATGAAGGCTTTCCCGAGTCTGAGTCATCTTTATTAGTTTCATCTTCTGTTTCTTCGACTCTTAAATCATGTTCTTCACTTTCTAATCCTTCATCTTCTTCTGCACTATTTGAACCCCAAAAATCATCATCCAAATCATCAGCGACTATTTCATCATCGTCATTCAGACCATTCATACGATTTATTCTATCCTGTTCTAATTTTTTCATTTTCTCTTCGCGTTCCTTTGTCAGCTCATCTTCAGTTTTTGTTCTGTCAGCAGGAGCAGCACGTCTATCCAAGTTTAATTCTTTGACAGCTATATCATAACTCTTATTCTTTGCGGATACCTCTTTAGATTGTACTACTTTTTGAGGAACAGTCTGCAAAGCTTCCATAATATTGTCAAAATCATCATCGAGTTCATCGATCTGATTTTCATTTTGTTCCTGTTTCTGCTGACGTTCATGTTTGTAAAACTTCGATTTCGCAATAACTTCTTTCATAACCTCAGCTTTGGTTTTTTTTCTTCCAGCAGATTCTTCATCGTCCTGTTCATCATCACCATATGGTCGTTTCTTTGGCATGAGGGCATCATCAACACCTAAATCTCCTTCTTGGAAATCATCATTCAATGACAGTGATTTTCCATAATGAGTTAAATTTTGATCACCGAATAAATCATTTCCATCGTCATCATTTTCAAGATTAAATAAAGAGTTCTTTGATGATTGTAATTGTCGTTCTCTTGTGAAACGTTCAAGCATCTTTTCTTCAGGATTCAAATCAGCATTATTTTCACCAAAACGACGATCGACAACTCCTCCAACTTTGTTTTTTCTGGCTTTATTAAATTCATATGCTGCTCTTCTCTATTTTCATCTGTTAGTTAATAGTTACTGAAAAACTGCAATAACCTGTACTTACCTCATCCTCACCAATCTGTTTTGAAATACCTGGCTTGCCTACAGCACCCTTTACAAATTTGTTCGAAATGTCTGTTTTCTTCCTGTTGACTTTAATTTCAAAAGGATTAAACTGTTCACGAATATTTGCAATAATTTCTTCTCTATCGTCACGACGAGTATCTGATGGGGCCTTCTTGGAACCTTTCTTTTTTATGTTAGTTTGTCCAGTTAAGCCATGAGCCTTTAATGAGGCCTTTAATTGTTTCAACTGCGAGCCACCCATTTGCTTCAAGTGTGTCTTTTTGTATAAACTATTCAGTAATGATCGATTTAAGAGAATTTTGCAAAAAAAAATTATTATTGAATTGAGCCGCAATGATTATGTAATATACACCAGCCATGGCTGATGTAAATGTGTCTTTTACCAAATGTGGCGCATTAGGGACAACTGTTTAACCAAAATTAACAACAAAGAACAAGGAAAACATATATAAACTGAGTTGTATTGTTATATAATTTAGCGTATATTCATGTGTTTACTTTCTTGACTTTGTAAGATAGTGTTCTTGTTTTGACCATTCTTCAGCTCCAAGATTATAAACCGTGTTGTTTTCACGGTTATGCACGAATATTGCGAGAAAGATCTGATTTTGGATGAAGCGTCATTATAAACACTACCACTTTCAACAAAGATAAATTCAGTTATCAATAAGAATATTTTAAAATGTCGGAAGATGCTCCAATAAAGGCTGAAAAGGACTTTTCGGAAATTTTAGACGAACAATTTCCCCAAATTGATATTTTATCCAAAGTATGTTGTCTCATTAATAAGGTGGCAATTAGCGTTACTAACTCGATATAGAATGACTATAAATCAGCTCTAGAGAAATTATTACTGTTGGAAAAACAAACTAGGCAAGCTTCCGATTTGAACTCCTCTAAAAAGATTTTAACTAAAATTGTTGATTTACTGGTTGAAAATAATGATTTTGCATTGTTAAATGAACAACTATCTTCATTATCAAAGAAACATGGACAACTAAAAATCTCAACACAAACCATGATTCAACATGTTATCACTTATTTAGACAAGATTCCAGATTTAAAGACGAAAATCGATACTATTGAAACTATTAGAACTGTCACTGAAAGTAAAATTTATGTTGAAGTTGAAAGAGCTATTGTAACAAGAGAATTATCGCATATTAAAAGAGAAGAAGGTGACATTGATAAAGCCACTGAACTATTGTGTGAGTTACAGGTTGAAACTTATGGTTCAATGAAGCTAAGAGAAAAGATGGAATTCATTTTGGAGCAAGTTGAATTATGTATCTTGAAAGGTGATTTTACTCAAGCTACAATTTTTTCCAGAAAGATTTTGATCAAGACATTGAACTTGGAAGAATACAAGGACATAAAACTAAATTACTATAATTTGATGGTCAAAATTGGCTTACATGGTAACAATTACATCGATATTGTTAAGTATTATTTATCAATTTATGAAATAGATGATATTTCCAAAAACGAGTTGAAATGGAAACCCATTTTGATTAACATAGTTTACTTCATTATATTATCACCTTATGATAATCTACAGAATGATCTGATTTTCAAAATCTTAAACGATTCAAATCTTAAAAAATTGGACTTACATTATCAACTAATCAAAGCATTTACAACTCAAGAATTGATGAGATGGCCAATTATAAAACAAATTTATTCTGAAGAACTAAATAAAAGTGAAATTTTCAACGGCGATTCAAAACATTGGGACGATTTACGTAAAAGAGTGATTGAACATAACTTAAGAGTTATCTCAAAATATTACACAAAAATTACTTTAGTAAGATTGAATCAATTATTAGACTTGAATGAATCAGAAACTGAAACTTTCATTAGTGACCTGGTTAACCAGGGTGTTATTTACGCCAAGATCAATAGGCCATTAAAAGTTGTTATATTTTCAAAACCAGAAGGTTCGAATGAACTATTGAACGAATGGTCAAAGAATGTTGATGAGTTGCTAGGCCATGTTGAAACCATTGGTCATTTAATTACCAAAGAAGAAATGATGAATGGCATCAAATCGTCAGCATGATTGATTTCTTTATTCCGGAAAAAATGTTGATTTTAAATCTTTCTTAAATGTAGTTACGATATCCTCACCAAAACAAAGATTATACGAAGAACCATCTCTTAGCACATGTATAAACATGTTATGCAGTTCTATGAAACAACTGTTAAGTGAATTCAAAACTGACTTACGAATACGATTACTGGTCATTTTCATTGTTACTAACCTTATCGCTATCCTCTCTTCTCTTCTTAGCACTTTCAATTAGCCCATTCCATCTGTTTTTCAATTTTGCAATTTGATTTTCTAATTTTTTATTTTCCTTGTTTAAAGTATCTATTTTTTTTTCATACTCTTTAGCTTTTTTGCTTGCTTGGACATTCAAGTCACTTCTTAGACTGATCAAGTATTTCTTTAAACTCGTGTTAACTTTCTTGTTTATCAAATTCTCATAACTATTCAACCTTTCACTATAGTTATTAATCAGTGATTTCAGCGTCAAATTCTCTATCTCCAGTTCTTCAACTGATTTTCCAGATGGCTTCATATTTGAATAGTCCACTTGCTTCTGAATCGTTTGCAGACTTGAGGGTTGTTGTGGAATTTTGACCAGCTGTAACACCAATGCCTGAAATTTGTTTATTGGGTCATCCTCATTCATGGTTCCCTCTGAGTAGTTACTTAAGTTGTTCGAGTTCGTCAGTCCCCTCGCCGACGCCAATGACGAAGTTATATTGTTATCGATTATCTTTTGTGAAGTCTGTTGCTGCTTCTGCTGTTGCTGATGCGATTTTTGTTTCTTTGCAAAATTGGTCTGTAAAAGGTACAGCTCACTCGATCTCTTCAAATGCTGGTCCACTAATATCTGGATAGCCTGGTTGACTTCTTTGTTTTGACTTAGTGTCAAGCATTTTTTGAAGTAGTCGCTAGCTTCTTTGTGTAATACTGACGCAGACTTAAAGTCTCCTTTTAACGTGGAATCTTCTGCTTTCTCCACCAGATCGTATCCCTAGAACACAGTTAGTATCAAAATATAAATGCATGTGTCTCTTGTACAACAATCCTCACATTTAACAAGTCCATCGTTTTTATAGCTTGATCCAGCTAGTTTCTGTTCTGTTGATGATTTAACAAGAAATTGTAGAGATAGTATAAGCGTGCACGACACAAACAGACCAAAATCGGGACAAGAGAAAAGAAATGTTTTGATGAAGACGAACAAGCAGACAGACCGGGTTGGATTCAAAACAGCTCTTAAACCGAGAGAACTGGTATTTATATACAGAGACCGAGACAGTTTGTGTTTGATTTTGAGGACCGTGTTTTCCATTCACTTCGTTAAGATTGGCTCGATACCACAAAAATCCGTTTTCCAATAAGAGCACGACATAAGGAAGCAGAGACTCAGAAGCACCCAGATATACACTCGTTTGACTTGATATAATACTGTGCGATATTTCAGGCTGATAGAAACTGTTGAGTACTATTACTGTTGATCGGTGATATCTAGTGTTTTGCTATTACGGAAAACAACAACTGCAGCTCCAAGATGAGCTGCGAAAGATTCAAAGTCGATTCTGAGCAAGAGTTTTGGTCTTATTTGAATGATATAGTTATAACTGACCAGGTAGAGTATCCAGAGATATGCAATTCAACTTTAGTTCAGTTTATTAAATTTGTTTCCGACAATATGAGTGATTTTGTGCTCAACGATCAAGATATGTATCGGTGTTCGCTATTGCTGATAGACTCGGCAGCTTATCAGTATAACAAGATATTCTGTATTAGAAAGATGCTGTCTCTGTTGAACATAGATCTGCTAGAACACCATTTCAAGTTCTTTATAAGTTTTGTCTTGTTGATTGAATGCAAAAAAGACTCGTCCTTATTAAGCATTCTACAAGAATATCAAGGCTTCAATGTACTGTATTTTAATTTATACTCAAACTTCAAAATGTTATCCAACTACGAGAACGTTGAGAAATTTGATGAAATAATACTTAAATTGAACACCATACTAATGGACTTACTGTTTCAATTCTGCAAATATCTCAAGCTTTCGGTTGATGATTTGAATCTTATCAATGATTTTTTCATAGACTATTTGTTTACGTCCCTGATTGTTGCCTCCGCCGATGAAGACCTATATAACATCTCTAAATTCAAATTGATTTTAGCTATTAATGAACAATATATGGTTGCTGCTCATAAAATCGCAGACACAGAAATAACAATTGAAAACAAAGTTTTCAATCAAATCTACAACAATGAAGCAACCTTCAGAAATTTTGGTGAATGCTTGATTTTGTCGTTTAATAGAGGTTTGGATAAGTCACTACAGATTATGATTTCGAAACTTCTTTATTTGATGTTCTCAAATGAAAAAACTTCTGATTTTTTCTACTCAAATGATTTAAATGTCCTAGTTGATGTCTTCATTAGAGAATTGAATGATTTATCAGAAGATGAAGAACCTTTAAGAAACAATTTTTTGAGGGTCTTGTATCCGCTGTTAAACAATACGCAGTTGAGTAAAACTCCTTATAAAAAAACAGAGATAAAAAGTTTATTGAATCATTTAAGTGGGTCGGATAATTCAAATTTTTGGAAGCCAAGCGATCTTACAAAAAAATTGGCATTACGTTGCTTATCTATTAGTTGGTTGGGTGATGGTTCTAGCTCTCCAAAAACCCCTTCACCTTCTTCATCATCCCAAAGTATGATAAAATTATCAATCCATAGTTCAAACAGCTCGCAAAATTCTCTACTCAAGAAAGCTCCTCCTGTACCATTACCAAGAAGATCACAACCAGTAAGAACAGATAGTTCTTTACATGTAGCAAAGTTCTACTATGATCAATAATTGTTCTCTTAGCTGGATTAAGATCCTCAATAACTAAAAAGCCGTTAGAAGTTTTTTTCCGTTTTGGAAATCAAAACCAAATTAGAAACATAAATATATATGTATATGTATATGTATATATAAAGCAAAATTCCATTAAAACTAAAAAATAACTAACTAACCTGACAGCAAACCAAAAGAACAGTAATATTCAAAAAACTCATTTTATCGACCGATTTCGTACTCTTTGTAAAACTGATTCAATAAACCTAGAACTCCTGGATCATCGCCATCACCATTCTCATTCACAACATCGGTTTTTGGCAACGTAGTTATAAAAGATTCACCTAACATGCTATTGTTAAGATTTATTGGAACTCTTGTATTGTTAACATCCCTTTTAAGATTGGAATGCGCCATAATAATTGAACTTGAGGGAGTGTCATTCTGATGAGGTTTCCATTGGTTGATGTTATTAACGTTGTTACTGTGTTCAAATGTAGCATTACTCCTTCCTTCATAATTATCATACTTTGTATACAATGACTGTGATAGAAGATGTGGTTGGTGGACATACTTCTTACCAACGTTAGCACTTTCATTATTACCGTAACTGTCTAAAAAGTATAAGTAAGATTTCATCATTTTATCTTCTCCCGAATTATAATAGTCGTGCCTTAGATTGTCAATATCATTTCTCGATTTACCAGATGTTCGTTTCAATTTGTTTGTTGGTTTATTTTTTTCCTTTTCGAAATTAAACATTGCAAATGTACAAACATAACCCAAGCCATCGACGTGAACAGAAAATTCCCTGAAAAAATCTATAATGCGATTTGATGAATTTGGTAATGAAAACCATAAAATAAATGGAGTCAAGACAAGACTCGCTAATTCTCTTATCAGTAAAACAATTTTCAAATTGAACAATTTACAGAATTCAATTCGAACTTCATCAGTGTGGTATTTGCCTTCCCATTCTTGTGGTAGATAATGCGTATATTTGGCAACATAACGCAAACTCACTTCTGGTTCAAATACTTGGTACTCTTCTGGAATTGCACCATGACATATTGCCCATATCGAACCAAAGACACTGATATAGAATAAAACAGTGCGATCTTTTGTTATTTCAAAATTAAAAAACATTTCGGGGTCAATAATTGATAGTATACCTAAAACTGCAGCAAATGAACCTGAAATAAATGCAATAAATTTAAAGACAAGTGCAGTCTTTTCTTTTGGAAATTGATCAACATATCTCGAAGCTGCAGGAACGCTTAGATTTACTCGCTTTTGAAACAGATGATACAGCTCGTTGAATTCTCTGAATTTCCATTCCGCTAGAGGTGTATACTGTCTTGAACTAATTGATCCAGGATTTTTTCTATACTCGTTAAAATATCTGAAAAAATATAGTAACAGAAAGTAAGTAACGATAAATGGAGATAATAATATGTTCAAAAAACCTGCCAACATAAATCTCTTTTTTAATTCTTCAGCCAATTCCTTTCTTTTTGATTCTTTTAAAAAAGCTTGACGAATTTGGCCTTCTTCATTGAAAACAAATCCTGTTATGCACAAATTTAAATTCCATTCCAGAGTTTTCGTTAATATGTTATCTCTATAACCTGGAATCGGTAATGACAGGTCTAAAATGTCCTTGTTAAATAATGCAATCATATAGTTCTCCTTTCTCATTATGCGATTTGCAATATCGTGTGCATCAATCCTTGTCTTTGATTTCGAATTTGATACATTTGCGGTAATTGCATTTTGGTCCTTTAATAACATAATACGATGAACAACCATTTGCCACGAAATCGTCTGCAGCTCTTTATCAGAAATATTCAATAAATATTTATAGAAATTATAAATATCTAACAGATTCTTGACATCAAAATATAATTGAATAGATTTCAGGACAAAATAAATTATGAAAATCCACAATATCAATTTACCAACAAATGGTACAGAAGAATAGCATTGTTCGACCCTGACATCTGATAGTTTATGGCTTGATCGAAGTTTCGAATAATCAATGCATGCAGTTAAAAAGGTTGAGAAATAAACGACAAATGCTAGTGTAGCTAGGTCAAGAAACTTCTGTAATAAAATACAATAGTAGCCATTCCCTAAGTAATATGAATAAACATCTTGCAAAAAGTTATCCAAGTTCTCGACATTAGCCCATTTCCAAAGTGCACGTTCCTTAGGATTCAGTATCCCTAATTTCGCCCTTCTTACCCGTTCATCTTCGATAGGCGAGTCGTTATTGTTTACTCTTTTGTGTGACATATTTTGGTTGTTTGGGGTAAGGTTATTCAAATTGTTATTATTGTTATTATTAGATTTGGTATGGAATGGAATTGAATGTGGCAATTTCTTAAAGCCTTTGTTCGCCGAAAAGGGGTTCGTTAGACCACCAAACTTTATGTGTGTTTCATTGCTCTTTGGTTTCTTATTATTCGCAGGATCAACTTGCATCATCAACGATTGTGGAACACCTTCTTCGTCATCTTCTTCTCCAATTTCACTTAATTGAGCTGTATAATTGTTCACATACTCTGAATGATTTTCAGCGCCCTTATTATTGTCATAATTTATATCGCTTTCATAACTATAGTCACTATCATCTTCATCTGATTCAGCTACCGTTCTATCTATCTGTAGACTTTCTTGATCTGAATTATAATTTGCCAGACTTGAAAGCTCTGTTTCTCCATCTCTGTAACCGGAGTGTACCCCAAATACACGAGATAGAAATGTATTTGGATTCGGATGACTCATATCAAAAGAATTCCTTATATCGATACCTGTTTTCCTACTTCATACACACAATAGTAGTATTTTGTTTCGGTGTATGAGAATATGACTGAATATGCTATAGTTGCTGCTTACTTGAAAGAATCAAAAAAAGTTGTTTTGCCAGACTTATATCGTTAAGTGGAGCTTCAATTTTTAATAAATGTACTTGACTTCGCTCACCATATAGAATAAAATAAATAACAATAAAGATGTATTATAACAATAATAATAATTTGTTGTATGTGGCAATCTACAAAGCTACAGGGCTATGTAACCAATATAAAATTACCGTTTTTGGACATATTGAGAACTGGTGAAACTAAAATATAACAATAACGATGATTTTCCAATATATAGCAGTAAATTACAGCAGAGTAACTATAATAATACCGAGTTATTCAAAGCTACATTAATGAACTTAGACCTATAACTGACAAAAATATGCGATAAACAAAAAATCTATGATATACAATCTAAGGACTATAAATTAAAAGTACAGTAAAAAACCCATGAAATTCGAGGAAGTAAATGCAGATGGATAAGATCAGGAAAATTTAGGTGTGACGACAACCTTATCATTGATGTGGCCTAGGAGACTAGCAGTCTGTGAACTGGTGGACTCGACAATCACAGCTTGCTGCAAAAAACTCGTTTCAGAACCTTTACCAATATCCATAACTACATCACCTATTTTCATCGTTAATTTACCGGACTTATGAACTCTTAACTTACCAATTCTACCTTCCAATGGAGATGGTTGAAGTTCTTCATCCTTGACTTCACTGGCAGGCTCTTCAAATTCAGGTAGGATTTTTGGCAGTTGGAAAAACAAGAAATTCTCTTGATTATTATCTAGCTTTAAAACCGACTCTAAAATGGCTTTATGGTCTTTATTCAATCTTTCAATTTCTTCTTTAGCCTCAAAAGGGTCGATGGAGTGGAATTCGTTGTTCAGCTGTATAGAATTTAACTTATATTGTAAATCATGGTCTCGCTGTTTTAGTAATTCAGATAGTTTGTCATCTTTGGATTCTGTCTTCACTAGATCAAGGTCAGCTTCCACGGAAGAATTTATGGATTCTGAATTACCTAATTCAACTTTCACTGGTCTGTGTTCACTTGGCTCATAATGTTCAACTCTATTGGCTCTCACTGGAAATAATTCCGTTTCAGTTTCTTCAAATCTGTACTCCTTACTCATATCGATTTTTGTAGGATCATCATCATTCTCGTCCTCAGACTCTAGCCCAACAGAGACGCTTCTTGAAACGCTGGCTTTTAAACGCATACTGGAAATGTATTCTGGAGTAGGAGATTCGCTAATGGAACGTTCAACCCTAGCTTTATCCGTGAAAATATTACCTGATGCCAGAGGGCCTGATGAAATTACATGGGTGCCTGCAAAATTACCTCTTCCATCTCTGCCTCTTCCACGAGATCCACGACCTCTCTGTGACCCACGGTTCGACTGCTGTGGTCTCCTTGTCTCTTGAATGGCAGGAGCATCAGCATCTCTTTCTTCTTTTGTTCTTCTTGCAACTACCTTCGGTTTAAATTTCAGTCCTGGTTTCGATACCGGCGTAGAGCGACGAGATAATGAATCTAAACGAGATGGTGTACTGGAACCACCAAAGCTTTGGTCTGACATTTATCTACTCAGTTATCCCGTTTTTCTTTGATGTTTTTACCTGTTTTTACCTGTTTTATTCTCTAAATTCACAAAAGATTCAAAAAACCCAGAATGGTTACCCGGTGTCAAACTTTTCAGCTCATCTCAAATTTTTTTTTTTTTTGCTTTCTAGTATAAGAGAATTAGTACGAAGAGAACAAAAGAGACTAATAAGAAGTAATGGGGCCACGTTCTAACAATTCTCGAGGCAATAATTCTAAGCCAAGAAAGAATCAGAAACAGCAGCAACAAGAGCCAGAAGATTTGGATCTTGATGAAGTTGATGCGTTCAATCAGAATAGAGAAAAGATACTGTTAGAAGAAGCAGGTTTAGATAATAATAGAAGATACCAGCAAGACATTAGCGAAAGCAGTGAAGAGGAAGTTCTTATAGGAGAAAACTCTGACAGTGATACGGAAGATGAAGGTATCCATGATAAACAAGATAGCGACGAAGACGATGATGATAAAGAGTTCTTCGGTAAACGAGACGACGATCTAGATGATGAGTTAAACGAAGAAGGCGGTTGGGGTGCTTCAAAAGCGAACTACTATGGTGCAGATGATTTGAGGGATGAAGAATCAGCAAGACTGATTGAGGAAGAAGCTATACGCCAGCAAAAGAAACATCTAGAAGAATTGAACATAGATGATTATGTTGATGCTGATATGGTTGACGAATGGTCAAGAGAAGCAAAAAACTACGATCTAGGTGAAGTTGAAGAGTCAAAACTAGATTCTCGTATTTCAAGTACTGATATCTCTAAGCTAGACTACAATTCAAAATTAAAAGTTATCACAACATCATACCCAGAATTTATTCTGCTAACAAAAGAACTGAAAAAATTGAAACCAGAACTAGAAAACTACAAACTACACCGAGATAGCAATGAAATTTCAAATGTTAAATTCACTGCTCTCTCTGCGTACTTGGGTACTATCAGTGCCTATTTCGCTGTTTTTTTATCACTAATCGAAACAAATGAAACATTTTCAATGAAGGAGCATCCTGTTATGGAAGGTATTCTAAGCACAAGAGAGGTATGGAGACAAGCTAAAGAACTTCCTGAATTTGTCGAAGGCATACATAAAGAGCAAGGATCTGACCAAGACGATGATGAAGATATTTCACAACCTCAACTACAACAGCAATTATACCTATCGAGTGACGATAATGAAGAAATGAACGACGTTTTCGACACAGGATCGGAAACTGATGAATCAGCAATTGATGAGCCAGAATCTGACGCTAGTTCAGACGATGAACTGAAAATCGATATTACAAAATCAAGAAAATTCAAAAAACCTGTTGTCAAATCTGGAGATTTTATCGAGGGTGAAATTGATGATGTTGATGCTGAAGAAAAGAAAGCTCGCAAACGTACTTTACGTTTCTATACTTCCAAAATTGATCAACAAGCTAATAAGAAAGACGAGAAGTACCAAGGGGACATGGACATACCTTATAAAGAACGTTTATTTGAACGCCAACAAAGATTGATTGAAGAAGCAAGAAAACGTGGAGAACATGATAGTAACGGTGCTGATCTTGATAACAATGATCTCAACTCAGCAGATGAAAAAGACGTGAAAGAAATTAATGGCGAATTTGATGATACATACTATGAAAACATCAAATCAGAAAAACTTGCTAAGAAAGAAACCCGTAAACAGGTGCATGAAGAAGCTGTCAAGGCTGCTAAAGAAGGAAAACTTGCCGAAGTACAAGAATTATTGGGCCCAGATGGCAAACGTGCTGTTAACTATCAAATAATGAAAAATAAAGGTCTTACACCACACCGTAAGAAGGAAGATAGAAACTCCCGTGTCAAAAAGAGAAACAAGTATGAAAAGGCTAAAAAGCAACTGAAGTCTACTCGTGCTGTTTATACTGCTCAACAAGGTGCTTACGATGGGGAAAAGACTGGTATAAAGAAAAATCTATCAAAGAGTGTCAAATTTCGTTAAGTTTCATATTTTCTCTCATATATTTCTGTACAGTTAAGTATTTTGATCGTTACTTCCATAATATATAGCAATAGTTAAACTCGTTATAAACTATTTTCTTATTTCAACCACTTATCTTACGAACAGTAAGTTTGTAATCTTTGGATCTCTGTTCAGACCCTCTTCACTTTGCTCTCTCCTTCGTCCTTTGAAGTTATCTCTAATTCCAGGAAGTAACTCTAACCGCCGAAAATAAATTCAATGTTGCACTAACAGAGGTTTGGTTATGGTGCCCTGTTGATGAGATCCTATATCCTGTTTGTGGAGGAATTAAACTCTCTATATTAGATCCTTCTTTTCTTCTCTTTTTCTTTTAATTTGAATTACAACTTTTTGATGTTTTGATAAATATATAATAATTGTCTCATATATAAGTTTGAGATCCATTTTGTATAATTTGGCGTAATATTAAGAGATTGAATTAGTAATTTGGTTTGTCAGTTTTGTGAATTTGTGTCACTAGCGGTTATAGTGTAAACGGTATTTCAACTTTGTTGTTCGTTCTTGGTAAAAAAAACAACGTATAAATCAATTTTTTGGTTCATTTTTACACTCTCAGAATACTCTATTTGGTGGAATTACTTAGATGGAATAACTATTATTGTTATTTGACCATATATTGTTTCTTATTTAGTTTGTTTTGTACTCGAATATCACAAAAGCGCTATTAAAGAGCCTTTTTCAGATTCAAAACTATTGGTAATAAAAAACATGGATTTTGGTTTTATATCTTCACTTTCAGGTAATGACTTGCTGAACAAGAATGCTAGGCCTAAGGATAACAATACGAAGTCTGTTTTGGAAGAGGTGTCAAATTATGCATATCTCAATCGTTATCCTGACCATTTGGACACAAAGTTGTACAATACGGTCAATGTACCTGGTGACAAACCGTGGCTATTAGCGCATCCTTCCCAGAGCTTTGCAAATAATTTGAACAATGAAAACAAACCTAGTTCTTTCAGCTCATCTAGTTACTTCAACAAACTGAATTCCCAAATCAGCGCTAATGAAATTGCAATTAGTCCAAAAGAGAACGCTAACACTGTTTTACTTTTGAAGCCATTTCGTGAATCATACCACTGCGAGCCATTATTAGAAAAGGCATCTGACGATGGCTTTAATCTTAATCTGAAGAATTCCAATCAAAATCTTATGAATTATGACCACAAAACTACAGTTTACAACTCAGCATCAGTTGGAGATACAGGTGTCACTACTCATAATTACAAGAAATCAATTTATAATACTTATCCGTTTCAACCTTCTCTATATTTGTCAGAAAATATACTCTCCAATAAAAACACCGGTTTCAACAGACTTGACGACCCGACCTCGTCGTTGGCTCATAATGTAGGGAAAATGAATATAGATAGTGTTGAATCAATCTCGGAACTAACCACCTCAAGTGTGGCAGGTTTGAACAATATTTTAAGTGCCAAGAAGTCAACAAACAACACGACCGGAAGGGTTTTGATTATTTCAGATGTTCCATTGAATTTGAATCCAAATTGTTTCAGTTCAATTTGTGCTCAATATGGAGAAGTTGCTGTTATTGAATTTCAGCATGTAGATGGAGCTTTTGGTAAGATAATTGTTGGCTGGTTCGATATTAGACATGCTCTTCTAGCTTTCCAGAATTTGATTTCTGATTGTTTTGAAAGACTTAATGTTTACGTATCCGTTGGGTATTTTTCTGAGACAGATATATATACTGACTTGAAAATATCGTCACTTAAAACTGGAAGAATTTATATCAAATCAGCTCCTCTTGATGCGAAATTTCAATTTATGCTGCGTGATAAATTATTAGGATTTGGGGATATTCAAAACTTCAATACTAATATAAATGTAAATGGTAAGAAGTTGACTGTTTGTGAGTTTTATGATGTTCGTTCTGCTAAGTGCAGTATTTCGTCTCTGAATGGTAGCGTTCTTGAAGGGAGCATAATTTCACTTTCAGTTGATCCTGCGTTGATCGATGAAGATTTAGAAATCTCTTCTAACACTGACAATTTAAGCAAGTCAGGGGCGAATAATCTTTCATATGAAAAAATGAATTGCATTTCTAAGTGGTTTCCAAAAGATACCGATGCTCCAGAAGCAATTTCCGTGGAAATGGCAGATTTAAATGGAAATTACATGGATTATAGTGATATTATTTCTCAAAGAAGAAAACATTATGAGACTTCAATGTTACATCAAAACATCATTGAATCGTTTCCCATTACCATTGCTCGTGTACCTCGCAAAAATGTTGTTGATTTAGCAAGAATTTCCAGGGGTTTAGATACTAGAACTACATTAATGTTACGGAATATTCCAAATAAAGTGGATCAAAAAATGTTGAAGCAATATGTTGACCTTACAAATTCTGGAACATATGACTTTTTATGTGTGTTTTATTACTAAAGTCTTCTTTTAATTATGACATATTGAAATTACAGTTACTAATAATAAATTTAGATTTGAGAATTGATTTTCTGAATCGATGCAAGTTTGTTTTACTTTCTCTATGGATGGTTTTTTACACACAACTAACGCTATAGTGTTGGTTATGCATTTATTTCTTTTACATCTCCAGAGCATATTATTACTTTTTCAAAAGCAAGAGCAGGAACTAAGTGGAATCGGTTCAATTCCGAGAAAATTTGTGATATTTCTTACGCAAATATGTAAGTTCTATAATATAATATTGGAATTTTAATATTACAATTACTTTACTAAATAATTCAAGACAAGGTAAAGAATGTTTGATTGAAAAATTTCGAAATTCAAGTGTGATGGATCAAGGTACAGTTTAACAATGAAATTTTATTGTCTTATTCTATCAATAATGCTAACAAGACATTTAGACCCTGCATACCGACCAAAACTCTATTATACTGAAGGTAAATTAAAAGGAAACGAACAAGATTTCCCACTGCCAAATAATGTCAATAGACACATAAGATCCCTTGCAAGCATCCAAGAAACAGGTGAGCATATTATTAATTAGTACTCCTTTCCGTTTCATGAATTCTAACTTGTCAATAGGTTTATTTCGTCCGTTCGTCATTGCACAAAATAAAAATATTGAAATTGATTAATTCTCACATAATTTTCCTCTATAATATGGATACACATATATAATATACATCGAATATTTTATTGCATTCTTTAAAAAACTGTAGGTACAGTTCAGTCTTCATCGGTGGAATCATCAATGCTGTCAGATTCTTCCTTAGTTAATAGTGATTGCCATCTAATTGCTAAATCAGCCATAGCAGAAGAATCTAAACTTGCATCAACAATATCCTTTGGAACTTGATTTTCAGAGTGTTCGGTACAAGCAAACCTTCCAGTATTGTTTTCTGATATCAGTCTAATCTGATATTCATTGTGGTTGTTTTCATCAGAAATGCCATTTTTATTAATTTCAGTCAATTCGTTCCAAGTATAAAGTAGAGGGTCTGTTTTTCTTGCAAAAGGGTTGATATCTATTAGCCATACTTTTGTGAAAGGTCTTGGAATATAAATATCAAAAGTGAACATATCATCGGGAAAACTGTTTTGTAAATTATCTTCGAAGAATTTGTTAATCGAAACTCTGAACTGCCCAGTAAGATTTTCTAAGTAATTGTAGTAGTTTAAATCTCTTTGAGAAACTCCAACTAGTTCTCTATTTTTCACAAAACATCTGAATTCCAGTGCAGGATTGATATTAAACCATTCTCTCAAGACCAATTCAAACTCAATGTCTGTGGTTTTTTTGGTATCAGTCTGTTCGTTTTCCGAAACTTCACTGAAAGCATTAGTAATGTCATGCATCGTGTAGTTAGAAGCGTTCAGCAGCAGGTAAATATCAGATACATTATCGCATTTCATCATATTGGTTGTCATAATCCATGTAGCGTCTCTAGGAGCAGACCAGTTTAGTTTAGGTGTAACAGGGCCAACTCTCATTATCAAGTTTTTCAGTGCATTATGCAATTCCTTGAACTCCAAAGTAGGATCAATATACTTCTCTCTTGACCTGTCTCCCACGGTTGTTTCGACTAACAGTTCAGCTTCATCCTCTGACCAGTCACTGTACTCGTTATCGCTGTTTCCAAGCTTAACGTCGTAGGAACCATCTCTAGGTAATTTGATGCCATCGCTGACCAAGTACTTAATGAAGGACTCTGGTAACGGTTTGATAATGTGGCACTTCGGAACCAGTTTTTTGTATCTTGGATACCACGACGAAAAAGAACAGTTGATGATTTGCGATCTAGTCACTATAATCTTGTTAAACACATGAGCATCACCCATCTTCAATAATAAAATGAAAAACCCTATCAAAGTATACAACAAGATTGAGAAACCAGAAAAGATAAATTAATTTTTTTGACTTCCGGTTCATTGTGTGTAACCCGGCTTTTCTCATTTCGTGTCGAAAAATTATTTTGTTTCGCGAAGGCAAAAAGAAAATCGCAGTAAACAATTTGGTGATTGTTTGATTATTGAATTCTCTTTAATTAAATCATATAACAAGTTATATTATTGAATTGATTATAGTCTTTTTTTGAAACTTTTGCCTTTGTTTCGTCAAGTATCATTTCACACGCATTTTGAATTTTTTTTCCGTGATTCGAACAAGCTAAAGATCAATCAATATATACAAGTCATACAAGATGGCTAAATCATTTACAGCACCTTCGAATGCCACTTTCAAAGATAAAGATAAACCGCAAGAAGTTCGTAAATCGAACATTCTTGCTGCTCGAGCAGTTGCGGATGCGATCAGAACCTCTTTAGGTCCAAAAGGAATGGACAAAATGATCAAAACCGGTAGAGGTGAGATCATTATTTCGAATGATGGTCACACTATTTTGCAGCACATGGCAGTTCTTCATCCAGCTGCTCGTATGCTTGTTGATGTTTCCGGTGCACAGGATGTTGAAGCTGGTGACGGTACCACTACGGTAGTCATAATCACCGGTGCGTTATTAGGAGCTGCAGAAAGACTGTTGAAGAAAGGTATTCATCCTACGATTATAGCAGAGTCTTTTCAAAGAGCTGCGTCGAGATCAGTTGAAATACTACTAGACATGTCTACAAAAATCTCCCTAGATGACCGTGAAGCTCTAATCCGCGCTGCTTCTACTTCTCTGAGTAGTAAAATTGTCAGTCAACATAGTGCTTTACTAGCTCCATTAGCGGTTGATTCAGTTTTAAAGATAACAAATGAAGATGCTACAAATGTTGATCTGAACGATATCCGATTAATCAAGAAGGTTGGTGGTACTATCGATGACACAGAATTGGTTGATGGAGTGGTCCTGACACAGAATGTTATAAAGAATGCAGGCGGTCCGACAAGAATTGAAAAGGCTAGAATAGGTTTAATTCAATTTCAGTTATCACCACCAAAACCAGATATGGAAAACAATGTTGTCGTTAATGATTACAGACAAATGGATAAAATATTAAAAGAAGAGAGAGCATATCTGTTGAATATTTGTAAAAAAATTAAAAAAGCTAAATGTAATGTTTTATTAATTCAAAAATCAATTCTGAGAGATGCTGTTAATGAGTTGTCTTTACATTTCTTAGCTAAACTCAACATTTTAGTTATTAAGGATATTGAGCGTGACGAGATGGAGTTTATTAGTAAAAGTACAGGCTGTACTCCAATCTCAGACGTTGATCTTTTTACTGAAGATCGACTAGGTACCGCTGATGTCGTCGAGGAAGTTGAATCATCAGGCTCCAAAATAGTAAAAATAACAGGTGTCAAAAACATCGTTCATCCTACTGTTTCTGTTATCTGCCGTGGTGCAAATCAACTGGTTTTAGATGAGGCTGAGCGTTCATTACACGACGCATTGTGTGTTATTCGTTGTTTAGTTAAAGAAAAAGCTTTAATTGCGGGTGGTGGTGCCCCAGAAATTGAAATCTCAAGAACATTAATGAAAGAATCAAGAGCTCTATCCGGTACTGAATCGTTTTGTTGGAAAGAATACGCTGAGGCCTTGGAAGTTATTCCAACCACATTGGCTGAAAATGCAGGCTTAAACAGTATCAAAGTTGTTACTGAATTACGTGCTAAGCATGAAAATGGTGAACGTAATGTTGGTATATCAGTGCGTCGCTCTGGTGCTACAAATACTTACGATGAACATGTCTTACAGCCCGTTTTAGTCAGCACAAGTGCTATTACACTGGCTTCTGAATGTGTCAAGTCGATCTTACGTATTGACGATATTGCATTCAGCAGATAATTGGATATTGTTGTGGCAGGAAATTTTCAAATAGTTTTTTGTTTTGTGTTAATAGTTTAATAAAATGAATAGAGAAAAGATTTATGTAAAATTCTTTCACGTCCATACTTGTAGTAACATTAGTGTGTACATTGAAGGAATATGTAAAAATTATATGAGATACTCCAAAATCATCGTTGTTTTAGAATCTTGACCGCATTTTTCGAAAAAATATATGAAAGCCCACTTAGAACTGTGGTTGTAGCAACTAAATATTCAAATGCTTTGAATCCTAACGCAACTAAGTCAATATATTGTTCACCAATTAGCGGGGCCAATACAGGTTTGATTACAGTTGCACCAATGAAAAACATTTGAAACCCAGTATTGTACTTTGAAATCGTAGTTGGGTGTACTTCTGCTGATGGAATACTGAAATCCCAGTATCGTAGAAATGTCTTTGGTGGAGGTAATGAAATGTATCTGTAATAGACTGCAGACATAGCCAATAACACATCCCGTCCCAAGATAAGTACAGCCAAGTACAATGGCATTTGATCTGCGTAAGCTAGGCAAGTAGTACAAATGATCATTAAAAACTTGTCTGCCATGGGGTCAATAATCGAGCCGACAACAGTTCCCATTTTATACTTCCTGGCAATATAACCGTCGACAAAATCAGTGATACAAGAATACGTAAACAGTCCCAAAGCATAAAACACTTGATGCTTAACAATAAGGTACCCAATCACTGGGGCAGTGATTAATCTAGTGAAAGTTAAAACATTTGGGATTGTATAAATATTCTCATGTTCAGGTATAAGATTCTTAATCGGTTTCGTTAGCTTTTCCTTGATCTCTTTGGATCTGTTGATCAGGTCTTTGTTTGAAACTTGTTTGTCCAGTTTTTTCAGGAGGCATCTCGTGTAAATTGAGAATCGCTTTGTGGTGATTGCCAATGGCGAACTGCGATGAATATTGAGCTGCGTTCTGGTGTCTATAATTCTGCTAAATTGCTGTAAACCACTTCTGACATCCATCTGAGAATACAAGTTCAGTCGGTTTCCAATAAATCTTGATATAAACATGTTGGATGTTATCTCATTCCAGAACAGTTCCAGGAATCAGGTTATAGCTGGCTGTTATCGTTTATTTGGAAAATGCTTTGAATCATGATGATCCAATCGAGTATTTTTTTTCCAAAAATAATGTCCAACAATTCGACAGGAAAGACTTTATGTATCCAACATTTTTATACAGACACCCTTTATATGAAAAGAGGATTTCCAATTTTTTTAAATTCTTCTTCTAACTTCACAACAAAGAGAATACAAACAAAGATGAATGTTCTTGTATATTCTGGTGAGTACTAATGATTAGGGTACTGGTAGAAACACTGAACTAACATCCCCATAGGCGAAGGTACTACCCCCGAATCAGTTAAGCATTGTCTTGAATCAATGAGAAGATACTTGTCTTCTTACTACGCTGTTGTTAGCATTGGCTCCAAGACTCTCAAGACAGAGCCTTGGGCTTCGAAGACCTCTTTATTGGTGTTTCCAGGAGGTGCAGATTTACCTTTCTGTAAAGACTTTAACGGTGAAGGTAACAAAATCATCAAGGATTATGTCAAGAAAGGAGGAAACTTCATAGGATTCTGCGCTGGTGGGTATTTTGGCTCTAGTCGGTGCGAATTCAATGTTGGGGACCCTGTGCTAGAAGTGAGTGGACAAAGAGAACTAAGTTTCTTCCCTGGAACTTGCAGAGGGCCTGCGTTCGCTGGTTTCAAATATGACAGTGAAGTGGGTTCAAGAGCTGCAAAAATAAAAGTCAATAAATCGGCTCTGGATACAAATATTGACTCCTGTTATAACTATTTCAACGGAGGTGGTGTCTTCGTTGGAGCTGAAGATTTTGCTAATACTACGGTACTTGCTACTTACGACGACGCCTTATCGGTTTCGTCAACCTCTAAGGCTGCCGTTGTTTTGTGTAAAGTTGGCAACGGTTTAGTCTTACTGACCGGTACTCACCCAGAATTCGTTCCTGGAATGATGAAACGTGATTCAGATGATAAACATGCCTTTGATGTAGTTGAAAAATTAAGAAAGGAAAATGCAAATCGTCAAGCTTTCTTAAGTGCTTGCTTGTTGAAATTAGGCTTAAAAGTCAACACCAGCGAGATTATCAGACCAAGACTGACACCGTTGCTACTTTCGTCTATGGTCCCAGGAGCAGTTAAAAAGATTATTTTAGATATTGAACAAAATATAGGATTAGGAGGAGAAAACAAAGACCTAATCATAGGGAATAACGATACGTTTCGCTTGCATGACGGCTCGAAAGTCGATATCACAAGTCAGTTCTCTAAGCAAGACGAGTCAGAAGATCCAGATACTGTCATTAAAGAGTTGGATATATTTTATGATACTATACCAGGCTATAAACTTACCCCATATTTCAATCTGAAGGCATATTATTCAAATTTGAAACACAATTGGGGAGATGAAACCCGTCAAATTGGTGCTACCGTATTGTATGGTGAGGTTGTAACTTCAACGTCGACGATGTTAGAGAAAAATTTCAACATCTTGCGTCAACTTCCTTCTGGGGTTTTTGCGTTGGGCTCTATTCAAGTTTCAGGTCGTGGTAGAGGTGGAAATGTTTGGGTAAATCCAATAGGAGTTTTAGCGAGCTCTGTCGTTTTAAAATTACCGGTCGCAGCGACACATGCTCCAGTTGTTTTCCTTCAATATATAGCAACGATTGCTTGGGTTGAAGCTATTGTGTCATATGGTGACGGTTATGAGGATCTTCCAATTAAGATAAAATGGCCAAATGACCTTTATTCGATGAAACCCGAATATTTTGATAAAAATGTTACACTAGATGAAGTCGAACCAGCATATGTCAAAATTGGTGGCTCCATGGTCAATACAAACATTATCGACGCTAATTATTCTGCTGTAATTGGCTCAGGGGTTAACGTCTCTAATTCTGCACCAACTACATCATTGAATTTGATTCTTGATTTATTGAACACCAAACGAGTTGAAAATGGTTTGCAAAAGCTTGATCCGATCTCCCAAGAGCAGCTGCTAGCAAAATTCATGTATACGCTAGACATCATGTTTGAGAAATTTTTAAGACATGGATTCACTCAGTTCTTGCCTCTGTACTATAAGCATTGGTTACATACAGACCAAATTGTCCATCTAAAAGATCATAACAATGCTCGAACAAAAATTTCAGGAATCAGCGATAAATGGGGAATGCTGGTTGCTCAAGAGATTGATCGTGAAGATAAGCCAACTGGCATAAAATATGAATTACAACCAGACGGTAATTCATTCGACATGTTCAGAGGTCTCATCTCTAAGAAAGCCACATAGTCAAAGCTAATATTATAATGAAATCTGATTTGTAATCGTAGTATTATCCTACAAGTTCTTAACAATAAACTTTTTTTTATATTCACAAATAAAATATATAACAATACAAGAAGTAACCTTAAAAACAAAGATACAAATAAATTAAAAATCCGTCGAAGTGGTTTAGATTTTCTTAAACAACTTTTTTTTTGATTTTACGATACATTAACAAATTTTAAAACATAAAAAATGAACCAATAGAATGAACACATTATCAAATAAAATTATCAACTTAATTATGTTTTTGGTCTTTATTACCTGGAGATTTTGGTGAATACTGAGGTGATGTTGGTGAATACTGAGGTGAAGTTGGTGAGTATGATGGTGATGTTGGTGAGTATGATGGTGATGTTGGTGAGTATGATGGTGATGTTGGTGAGTATGATGGTGATGTTGGTGAGTATGATGGTGATGTTGGTGAGTATGATGGTGATGTTGGTGAGTATGATGGTGATGTTGGTGAGTATGATGGTGATGTTGGTGAGTATGATGGTGATGTTGGTGAGTATGATGGTGATGTTGGTGAGTATGATGGTGATGTTGGTGAGTATGATGGTGATGTTGGTGAGTATGATGGTGAAGTTGGTGAGTATGATGGTGAAGTTGGTGAGTATGATGGTGAAGTTGGTGAGTATGATGGTGAAGTTGGTGAGTATGATGGTGAAGTTGGTGAGTATGATGGTGAAGTTGGTGAGTATGATGGTGAAGTTGGTGAGTATGATGGTGAAGTTGGTGAGTATGATGGTGAAGTTGGTGAGTATGATGGTGAAGTTGGTGAGTATGATGGTGAAGTTGGTGAGTATGATGGTGAAGTTGGTGAGTATGATGGTGATGTTGGTGAGTATG
>JAJMCJ010000026.1:0-68720 GCA_030572875.1 Wickerhamomyces kurtzmanii | reverse complement strand
TATTGTCTGTATATATATTTGATTTTCAATCATTTTCAAAAAAAAAAAATTTGAATAAACTCATCGATCGAAACATATCTTCATGGCTGCTGGTGGGAGTAAAAGTGCTGTGCAAGTCAATTTTATATTTGGTAAATAGTTTTTATTTCTGTAGCTCGCAAAATAATAGCAAAATAATTGAGTTTCAAGTCAAAGTCACTAAATCTAGTAAGTGATGAGGAACTAATGTATTACATATACTTAGTATAGGCAATCGAAAAAAAGCAAAGAAGAAATATTTGCGTTGATGATGATAATAAATATGATCTTGACAATTCCGCTACAACTAACTCATAAAACGACATTTTTATTATACATAATCATTCAACAACGGTAGTACTTTTTCTTCTCTTTTTATCTGGCGATTCCCCTGAATCACTAGAGAGAAGATCAGAGTTATCACTATTGGATCTTTTCTTTTTCTGCTTTCTGATAATAGTACTTCCATTATTGCTATCAACATTACTGCTATAATAGTTACTGTTGTTGTCATTATTGTTATTATTATTAGTATTTCCACTACTATTTGGAGTTAATGGTAATGAATTTGAAATCATTTCAAATTTGGCATGATTTCTTTTCAACCATGCTGATTTACTTTGTGGATTAGCTTCCTGAATTGACTCAGTATTGAAAGCGGGAATTAGTTGGTACAATTTATACAATTCAACCAATCCTCTTCTATATTTTGAATGCTCAAGGTTGTTCATTCCCTCAGCAGCATGGGGTTCATCGTCACCCAACAATGGCTGCAGTACATTCTGTAATTCAGGCTTACGTTTGATTATGTTTTTCAATCTTAATTTCTGTGAAAAAGCATCGTTTGCATCTTCAAATAAATCATCGATTGGATCGCTTTGCTCAAAGAAGTTTAGAACATCCAATAAAGAGTTCTTTTTGCTAGTTATTGTAATCAACTGCCTTCTCATTTTTTGTTCTTCATTAAATAGCTCTTCTGAACTTTCAATTACTTTTTCATACTTTACTAATAACTTCTCGTAAATCTTTCTGATGTTTGTTGTTAATAATGTTGTAACTTGTAAACAAAGCATTAACGAACGTACCTATAATTTTTTGATTTTTGAGACGAAGCAGAATCATCTATATAATCCGTCACCGCTCTTACGTCTTCCATTGTTCAAATGGTATTTCAGTATACTGATATATAAAATAATTGTGAATGAATATCACATAACATCGACAATATCGATGCGATTCAAAGTGAGGAGGTCCGGGTGTTTCTTCGTCACGAAGGTTCAAAGTTACTACAATATCACTAAGTCCTATCTATATACATTAATGTATACGTTAGTTGTACATAATATGAAAAAGTTATTTTTGTAAATGTGATTGCTTTTCATAAAATTCAACAACCTGTTCGCTACTAGTGGCATCTTCAACGTTTTTATCGTCTCTTATTCTTATAAATCTTGGAAATCTCAAAGAGATACCTTTACCAAAATGATTAGAGCCAGCTTTATATATTGGACTCAGAGATAAATCCGCAGTTAGAACTTCAAACAATGTTGTTGGTTCAAACCAAACGTCAGGTTCTGAAGTAGAGTCAAAAATAAAGTAAGATTTTGGTTCGCTTATGATTGTTGGGGATAATCTCTCATGCAACATCTTCAAGTCCTCATCAGAGAATCCAGTACCTATCTTACAACAAGTTTCATATTCACCTGTGTCTTGATTGTATGAAGCTAATAGAAACCCACCGTATGCACCTGTTCTTTTGCCTCTACCATAATGTGCACCAATAACAACTAAATCTAATGAGTCACCGACACCTTGTAAATAATCTTTCTTCAACTTTAACCAGTTTCGTGATCTTTTAGATGGTTCGTAATATGATTCTTTACCATTGAGCATCTTCACCATTAATCCTTCACAAGCATCCTTAACTGACTGGTCTAAGAATGTCTGCAATTCTTCAACATTTGATGAATCATTTGCAGTTGCAAATGCAAACTTTCCTGGAACGGGTTGCAAAACTCTATGCATTATTTCTCTTCTTTCTTTAAGGGATTTTGTGATTAATGGTTCACTATTATAAAACAAAATATCAAATGCGAATAAACAAACCTGAACTTTGATGTCGCCAGATTGAACGTCTTTTCTCTTTCTTGTTGACAAGACTTGAAACGGTAGGATTTTTTCAGTCTCTCTATTCCATGCAACTGCCTCACAATCTAAAATCAAAGACTTGGTTTGCTCTTTTTCATTCAAAAAGTGTCTAACTGCATCAATGATATCAGGATAACGTTGGGACATGTCTTCAGAATTTCTCGAGTAAACTTTAACATCCCCATTAGGCAAAAGATGAACCTGTGCTCTTTCACCATCATACTTGTATTCACAAGTAAATTCCTTGTCTTGAAAATTATCTAAAACTTCACTTATGGATTTTGTTGGTTTTGCTAGCATTGGCTTCAGGGGAATTCCAGGTTTTAAGATACAATATTTATCCAAGTTTAGGACCCCATGTTCAAGTGCAGTTTCAATTAAAATTTGATAGTTAGGAATTTGACAGAATGCATCCCTTACTTTATCTTCAGCTTCAACAAAGACTTCAGGAGTGATTTTTTTATCGCTTTTTTCAAACTCGTATGTGATCAGAGATTTTGCTAATGAAACTAAAACTGTCATTTCAGCTAAGCCAATTCTCAATTTTGATTCAAGTGATCTAATTAAAAATTTTGCTTCAACACCTTTACATGCAGTTAACATTCTTTTGATATAGTTAATTTTTTTTGTTTGTGAATTATTACCTGTTGCTTTCGCTATATTTTTTAAATTATCAAAGACCTCAATAACAGTTAATGGCTTCGGCTTGAACATTGTTGGTTGTGTTGATCTTGCCTCCAGCGCAATAAGACCCAAATCTCCAGTTTCTTTATATTTCAATTTGATTTGTGACGTTGATTTCCCAGTGGCTTCTGATATTGTTTTAATTAATATTGTTTCACCTAAACCTAATTCCAGACCTTCATAATCAGGACCCAATTTGTTTATAAATAGATATGTAACTGGAACCAGATCAGAAGTGTTATTCTTCAAGACATTGAGGAAAAAATCCGAAGTGTATTTAATAATCTCTAATCTTTTAGAAGTTGATTCAATCTTATTGAAAACCTCACAAATTGCTGCGTATGGAATGGGTTTATTGGGATATAAAACTGTAGAGTCCTCTGATGGCTCTGCAACAGATAATTTCAAGATTTCTCTCGCTTCTTGAATCTCATGTTTTTGTGAATCCGAATCAAAGGCTATATCATCATCAACCTGTTTAGGTTCTTTTGCCTCTAGTTCCTCTGTTTTTTCTGCTTGTCCTATTTCCTGGTCTGCTGTCTCAATCTTTCTTTTCTTATTGGGCGACGCTTCTGAAAAAGGTTTCAAAGAATTGTTTGTATCTTTACCACTGCTGAATCCAGTCATTTCCTCTTTGGATTCGCTGGTGTTCCTTTCAACTGGATTGAGTGTTCCAGAATGTGCTGTCACCTTTTGTTCATCATTGCTTTCTTTCAATTGAGAAAGAATATCAGATTTCTGCTTCGACTTCTGGCTCATACCACCAAAAAACCGTGTTAAATTTTGCTGTTTGCCAGACATTCGATTGTACTCTCTTATGTTTGTAATACCAAAATGACGAAAGCAAGTTTTACTTATGGATAGTTGTTGCCTTGATAGTCCTACTCTGAACATACAAATATGAACACAATTTTTAATCTGCCTCAAGTGAACAATCGTATTCCTATGCAATACAGCTCAATTCAAATTTCAATGCTTCAAATAGAAGAAAATCAAAGGTCTACTTAGACTTTGTCTCTATAAACGATGGTTGATCCGAAATATCTATAGCAAACGCGTTCCCTCAGTTTGGCTTTCACTTACGCGCTTAGTATCTGAGAGGTTACGGTACACTGGAAGCTCATGGAAAATTGTAAAAAAAAATGAGCATGCACGTGATATTGTAGATTTTGTATCTATATCCGAGGACGTCGTTTAGAATTCTGTCCGTCTCCGGGGGTTAATTACTGGATAATTGACTCGAACAACGAAAGCAAGGTTTCAAGAAAGTCATCTTTTTGGTCTTCTTGAATTGTGAGGGCATAAACAACTAAAGAATGTACCAAACATGCATGTATACTTATCCACACAACCGACTTATTCAGTCATACACAGTAAAGAACAGGCTTTTGGCACTTATTGTATGCTAAACACATGCTCCAGATAAAAAAATCACATGGCAGAGAAAGAACGAGAATTGCATTATAGTTTCCGGGTAACAATTAATTTTTAAATATTTTTTTTTTTTGTAAATTTTTTTCACTTAGTCGTCGATGCATGAAAAAATATAAATATAAGAAATTATCCACTTTTTTTCCCGTTTCCAAAAAAATTCATATAATTATCAATCAATTTATATACACTTCAATTGATTTATTAAAAACAACTAAAAATAAAAAATGGTTCAATCATCTATTTTAGGTTTCCCACGTATTGGTGCTCAAAGAGAATTAAAGAAAACTACTGAAGCCTACTGGTCAGGTAAAGTCGCTGTTGATGAATTACTTAAAGTTGGTAAAACCATCAGAGAAACCAATTGGAAATTACAGAAAGCTGCAGGTGTTGACATTATTGCTTCGAATGACTTCTCATACTACGATCATGTTTTAGATTTGTCTTTGTTATTCAACGTCATTCCAGATCGTTACACTAAATACGATTTAGCCCCAATTGATGTTTTATTCGCTATGGGTCGTGGTTTACAAAGAAAAGCTACTGAAACCACCAAAGCTGTTGATGTTACGGCTTTAGAAATGGTTAAATGGTTCGATTCTAACTACCATTACGTTCGTCCAACTTTCTCGCACTCTACTGAATTCAAATTAAATGGTCAAAAACCAGTTGATGAATATTTAGAAGCTAAAGCTTTAGGCGTCGAAACTAGACCAGTCTTAGTCGGACCAGTTTCATACTTATACTTAGGTAAAGCTGATAAAGATTCCCTTGATTTAGAACCAATCTCTTTGCTAGAAAAAATCTTGCCAGTTTACGCTGAAATTTTGAAAAAATTAGCTGACGCGGGTGCTAAATCTGTTCAAATTGATGAACCTGCTTTAGTTTTAGATTTAGAAGACAATGTTAAAGCTGCATACAAAACCGCTTTTGAATACCTCTCAAAACAAGAAGGTTTACCAGAAATTGTTTTAGCTACGTACTTCGGTACTGTTGCTCCAAACGCTGATGCCATTAAAGGCTTACCAGTTGCTGGTTTTCACTTTGATTTTGTTAGAAGTCCAGAACAATTTGAAACCGTTTCTGATTTATTATCAGCTACTCAAACTTTATCTGTTGGTATTGTTGATGGTCGTAATATTTGGAAAACTAACCTTTCAAAAGCCTCGGAATTTGTTTCAAAAGCAATTGAAAAATTAGGTGAAGATAGAGTTATTGTTTCCACTTCATCATCATTATTACATACTCCAGTTGATTTAGCCAATGAATCTAAATTAGATGCTGAAATTAAAGATTGGTTCTCGTTTGCTACTCAAAAATTAGATGAAATTGTTGTTATCGCTAAAAATGTTTCCGGTGAAGATGTTAAAGAACAATTAGAAGCTAATGCTAAATCCATTGCTGCTAGAGCTACATCAGCTATCACCAATGATGAAGCTGTTCAAAAGAGAGTTGCTTCAATTGATGATAAATTAGCTACCAGAGCTGCTCCATTTACTGAACGTTTAGTTGAACAACAAAAGGAATTCAACTTACCATTGTTCCCAACTACCACTATTGGTTCATTCCCTCAAACCAAAGATATCAGAATTAACCGTAACAAATTTGTTAAAGGTACTATCACACCAGAAGAATATGAAAAATTTATTGAAAAAGAAATCGAAATGGTTGTTAGATTCCAAGAAGAAATTGGTTTAGATGTTTTAGTTCATGGTGAACCAGAACGTAACGATATGGTTCAATACTTTGGTGAACGTATGAAAGGTTATGCTTTTACCAGTAACGGTTGGGTTCAATCGTACGGTTCAAGATATGTCCGTCCACCAATTGTTGTTGGTGATATTTCAAGACCTGCTCCAATGTCAGTCAAAGAATCTGTTTACGCTCAATCCATCACTACAAAACCAATGAAAGGTATGTTAACTGGTCCAGTTACATGTTTAAGATGGTCATTCCCAAGAGATGATGTTTCACAAAAAGTTCAAGCTTTACAATTAGGTTTAGCTTTACGTGATGAAGTTAACGATTTAGAAGCTGCAGGTATCAGAGTTATTCAAGTTGATGAACCAGCTATTCGTGAAGGTTTACCATTAAGAGCCGGTGAAGCACGTACTGCTTATTTGCAATGGGCTGCTGAGTCATTCAGAGTTGCTACTTCTGGTGTTGCTAACAAAACTCAGATTCATTCACATTTCTGTTACTCTGATTTAGATCCAAATCATATCAAAGCTTTAGATGCTGATGTTGTTTCCATCGAGTTTTCCAAAAAAGATGATCCAAACTACATCCGTGAATTTTCAAATTATCCAAACCACTGTGGTTTAGGTTTATTCGATATTCACTCTCCACGTATTCCATCAAAAGAAGAGTTCATTTCCAAAATTGAAGCTATTTTACAAGTTTATCCAGCTGAAAAATTTTGGGTTAACCCAGATTGTGGTTTGAAAACTAGAGGTTGGGAAGAGACTACTGCTTCATTAACCAATATGGTTGAAGCTGCTAAATATTTCCGCGCAAAATATGCTAAGAAAGATTAGGCCTTTTTCTTTTTAAAAAATCAATATCTTACTAATTTCATTATTCAACATTAACTGAAATTATCTTATTGTTTTTTTTTTAATTGAATTAATTATTTATGACTTTGTTAGTATGAAAGTTTTATTATTATTTTCTTTATTGTTATTTTTTGTTCATTTGGTTTGTTTTTTTAATAGTGTTTAACACCTTGTACTTAATTTATTTTTTGTTTTGCATATAGGGTAATGGGATTTCAACATCGGTTTTAATAAAGGTATCAAGTGTAGCAAACTGATAAAGTTCGATCAAGTATTAATATTGTCTATTCATAGTGCTAAATCCAAGAGAATGTTATAAACAGAGTTACCCTCCGTGCTGTGGCAAAATGTTATAATCTATATATATCCACACAAGTCTTCGAATATACTTAGTTTCAATTCAAGTATTTATAACAGTTATATACAATATCTATATAATCTTTGAGATAAACCAACCAATTGTTATTAGATTTGAGCCAGGATGTCAGAGATAGATGATAAAATTCAACAGTTCGTTGGTCTTACCAATACCTCCGTCAGCGTTGCAACCGCTTATTTGGAGAAGAATCACTATGAGTTAGCAGTATGTATCGCTGGTATTGTTTATTTAGTATGTCTAAGTATGAATGTAATTACTAATTTGAACTTAAGGAGGCAATGGAAGACTATTATAGCAATACTGAGACACCGGAAGAAGAGATCAAAGAAAGTTCCTCAACTCCACAACCTGTTCTAGCACAAACAAGAGGTGCACCGGTTCCATCATCAACGCACAGAAATCCACTTGCTAAGAGTCAACCTAAAAAGTATGTATTGACACAAATACTCTCTTGGATGAATTGTGTGTACTAACGATACTAGGTTATTTAAAAGCTTTTCAGAAATGACGAAAGAAGACGAAGATGATGATGAAAAAACTGATCAAAACCTGTTTGCTGGAGGTGGTAGAGGTTCTGGTTTAGAAGTTGAAAACCCTGACACAAACAGCCTAATCAATGATTTACTGAAGAAAGCTGAGCAGACTGGCGCAGAAGAGCCGAGGGATAATGAACGATCACAAACCAGTCAACCAACTTTTTTGGGTAACGGGTACCAACTGGGCGGTTCAACGGTTCCTTCCAGAGTGATTAGGGACCCAAACGCATACAAACCAAAAGCTTTAGAACGGGCAGTTAGACATATTACCTTTTGGAAAGATGGGTTTCAAGTTGGTGAAGGTAAATTATACAGATATGATGATCCAGCAAATGCTAGCTATTTGGCTGATCTAAATAGAGGGAGAGCTCCATTAGCTCTGTTAGATGTTGAATTTGGTCAAGATGTTGATGTTAATATTTCAAAAAAACTAGACGAAGAGTACAAAGAACCAAAGAAACCAGCTGGTGGATTTCATGGTTCGGGATTTAGATTAGGCTCACCTGTTCCAGGTGAATCAATTCCACAAGAACTTGAACCAGAAAAAGCCGTTGAGGAAACTGCTGTTGTAAAAGAAAAAGAGACTCAAGGTGAAGGTGATGCGAGTGTTCAGATTAGGCTAGTGGATGGTAAAAGAGTTGTTCGTCGTGTTGACTCATCTGGCCCTGTTCAACAGTTATTTGATTATGTCAAGTCGGAAACTCCAGGTGACAGAGAATTTATTTTGACTTTGAGTTATCCTATCAAACCTATAGGAAATAAAGAAATCTCAATCAAAGATGCTGGACTCGTTAATTCTGTCGTTGTTCAGAGATGGGCATGAGATTGCATTTGTATATTTGTGTGTATTAGTTTCTTATTGTTGCGTAATTTGTTGGATAATTTGTAGTTCATTCAGAAATGTTTATTGAGCTCTTCTTACGATGTTGCACCAACCATACATTTTAGTATGTTATGTGCCCTTGTCACGTTCACAACCCGCTATTTGATCATATGTTCAACTGATGATCTGAATCAAAATCAAATTTTTGTAAAATGAGTTGAATAATTAAAATATTTTCATCTTTCTGTCAATTCCTCAGATATAAATCTCCTATTTGTTTATTTATTTTCTTAATTGCATTTTATAGCTGTACCGAATTATTTTTTTACTATCTGCTTCCATTCAATTTCTATACATATTATTGTTTCAACAGATTTTATGGTTTTGCGAAGCAGTTTCATCAGAAAGATTATCCATGAAACAATTTAGGAATAGATTTACTACTCAATGTTTTTATTCAAGCCAGGCAGAATAAAAATTGTACCCAAGCTTTCTGAGATTTTCAATAGACAATCATATCCCCATTATCGATTATCCAGCTCCTTCATTGAGAACAGCCTAAAATCAATTTTTGGAAAACAATTCCAGCAAGAAATTGAAGAGTTACCATTATCAACAAAAGAAATAAAAGACATAGTATACAAAAGAAAATTAAATGAAACGTTTACTTCATTTTATTCAAAGTTTAAACATCAACCATATTCATCAGATTTCAAACCAAACGTGGACTTTTTGAATAGATTAACGTCATCACAGATCTCATTCAATTATGAAAATTGTATTCAAATACCACCCATAATTGGATCCTTAGTTGAGATCCAAAAAGTATCGAATAATGTTGTCACTTTTGGGGTGGTCATACAGGAACAAAAAGGTAAATTTAAACAAGAATTTTCAAAACTTAAAGTATTCACAATTCACGGTGAAGTTGTTGATATTAATCCATCTGATGTATCATTTCACTTATTTGGAATGTATAATCCTGATGTTATTTATGATGTTTTTGAGAAAAAAAATGGCGTGAACAAAGATGAGATGGCACAGATCATGAATGGGATGAGAATGTTTATAAGGTATACCCTAAAGATTTACGATAAATTGAGCCCATACTTCGATGTTCTGTATGCCAAAAATTGTCATAATTATCAAATAACGGGTGTGGATTTAAAAAAGATGGTCAGCGATTTACCCAATAAAAGATTCATAGCTGATAGAAAGTATAAAGATGAAGCTATTTATCTCGCTACACATATACATCTTAATAATGACCCAACAAACTGGATAGTTGAACATGGACAGGGAAATTGGAGAGAAAAATTTAGTAATTCATGTATATGTACTAGGTACTTTACCAATTCCGTATATACTGCAGGTAATATTGAAACAGTTCTAGAATTAAATTCAAATGTTGTCGAGAAATTTAATTCCTCAATAAAAAACTATTTGCAAGACGTTTCGAATATTGATAACGAATTCAATCAATGGATCGAACACTCTAATATTTCAAGAAATCATTACGAAGAAATCATAACTTTTTTGAAATTTTTCGTAATATACCCACATCCAAATTTTACGCATAAATTATCAGAATTGTTAAAAGAAATATGTCCTATAATCACCCCAAAAGTTGTATATACTCTCCTAGTTCAATTGAAAGTTTACAATTCTGATTCTGATATTTATCTATCTAGTCAGTTGGATAATTCAGAACTGGATAATACTTCAGTTACATTAACAAGCCAAATACGAAGCATAGACAATCAATTCTATAATAACTACAGAAATAAATTAGACCATGAGTGCTCTGATGATAATTTCAAACATATTAGGTCAAAAGGAGATGAATACACCAAAGTGTTTGGATTACCAACTGATATACCCGGAATATCTAAAATTGCAATTTCCATTGAAAGAATCAATTCAAGAAAGTGGATGTTAAACATTATTGTTCCGGATATTGGAAGTTTTATCCCCCCAGATTCTAGTTTCTTCAATAGAGTTGTTCATAACAGGTCAAAAACAACTAATTTACCTAGCGGTGAATTACCATTTCTCCCGTTTGACTTTCAACACAATTCAAGTTTTAAGCATGGCGAAGATGCAAACTGCTTAACATACAGTATTTTATATCAGCCCTGGGATAGCCAACCATGGCAGAATAACGATATTTCAGTCGCTGCAGATAAAATCCACAAGATCAGAGTTTTGACACATGATGAGGTTATTGAGCTGTACAATTATAACCATGACTTTTCTAACCCAATTAATTTTTTTAAGAACACTGATAATAACACATTGACAAAGCAGGACAAAGATTCGATTCGTTATATATTTGAAATTTTAAAGAACAAATTTTGGGCAAGAAATTCAAATCATTCATTACACTCGAACATGAAATTACCTGATTTAAAAATTGTTCTATCAGAAACATCAGCAGATCACAATTATGATATTTCTTTGAAAATTAATAATCAGGACACTAGACTTGAACATTTTATTAATGAATTGGGATTACTAGCGGGTGAAATTGCATCAAAATTTGCAACTTTGAATGATATTCCAATATATTATCATAAGCAATCAATTTTACCTGAAAATATAAACGATGGACTGAATAACTACGGTGTTGAGATTTCACCAGATAATTATCTTTTACCTAAATATCAGGCTACAAAATATGAGCATTTTACAGTTAGCAGAAACAGTAAAGGAGAAGTTTCACCCACAAGTTTTGTCTGTGGTTTGAACTATTTGAATAGGGAAGTTGTTGATACGGTATTTGGAAATCACTCAGGCCTTGGACTGGACTGGGGTTGTGTCAAAGTTATTTCACCATTGGATGAGTTGGAGCAGTTGATCAATCAATGGCAGTTCTTACTATTTATACATAGAGGGTTTATGAATCAGAACTACAAATTCGATGATTCCGGATTAATAGATAAAGGTTACAGATATCTCAGTGACTTGGAAATGAATGATTTATACGATCAGCTAATACTACCGAAAAATTTGGGAGCAGATTTTGTGGAAAGTCAGAGTAGAAATTTTTGGACTTTAAAATGGATTGAAGTTGAAAAAAAAAAATATCAGCATTTAACCTCAAATTTAACAGCCAACCCTTTGAGAACGGCCAACTTATGTTCTCAGGAGAGCAATTCATTAGATGACGCCGCAACAGCCAGTCTGGAACTAAACGAAGAATCGGATGACTTTATGATTGTATTCAAGTGTATTATTACAGAACCTGCTGATTTTCCCTTTATGGCTAGGGCATACTGCATTGAATTAGGAATCGATGTTGAAATTTTACTATCTAGAAGTAGAAGTCTTATAGTAGGTGACACAATCATTTGTACAAAGATCATTTATTTAGATGCCATAGAGGGAAGACTTGTGCTTATGATGTGAAAGCAGACTTCATTAGTACTGATTTATATAATAGAATATGATATTGCATACTGGATTTGAACCGATTCTTACAAATATGTGTACATCTAGTAAAACCAATTATGAGTATGTAAGATAACGAAACCAAAACCTGAGAGAAAAAAACACTATGAAGAAACATTATATACAAAAGATTTGATCAGTATAATTTGAGATCAGAAGTAACTTGATCTAGTATAATTTTTGGAGCTGGACCTAAACCCAATATTGTGGCAGAGCCAGCGGCAATTTGAGTTCTTCCAGCATCATGAACAATATGGCAATTGATGTTCAATGATATTGCTTTTGCAAATAACAAATCCAGGTCGTCTTTGTTTGAGCACTGAAGCGTTATCTTTGCTTGCCCACCTCGTTCCCATCTTCGTAACATCTCTAAATTTTGAGACTCACCTTGGTTTAGCATTAATTTATAACATCCAAGTGCTGCATGGGCACATTGAGCTGCTGCTTTTCCCTTTCCCATTCTTAGATCCGTACGAACAACCAGTGCCATTCTCGCTTCGCCTGGAAAATCATTCAATGATGTCGAGTTAACTTGATAGTCTTCCTCTTCTGATTCTTCTTCATAATCATCCGCATCTTCTTCAGAGTCATCATCTTCATCTTCTTCTTCAGAATCATTCAGATCAGAAGTAGTAACCGAAGGGGATATAGAAGATGCTGAGGAAGAATCAGGTTTGTGATTTCTTTTATTGTTGAATCTTTTCAACTTTTTTTTAGGCAACAATGATTGAGACGATGAAAGTTTTGAATAATTACCAATACAGTAACCGGTCAATAAAGAGATTGCACAAACTGTGGCCAGTTGCGATAAATATGATGACGATGACATTTTTGTCTTTCAAGCCAGTTGTTATCAATTTCGTTGTATTCGCTAAAGGTGATTCCTGTTTATCATTGCTGTAGAATTAACTGTACCAAAAAACATAGTGTGATCGGAATTTATACCCCGGAAATACAAATATGGGAATAACTGAACTTACTAGTAAACGACTTAACAGACTAATACCGAGATGTTCGATACCTAAGTCTGGACAAAATATTGCTCTTAAATAATAGTTTTCGAAAAGTTGTTCTACAGGTTTGTATGAACAAATCAGTTTCTTCATTTGCCAGTCACCACAGACTTCTCCATAGCAAAAAAAAAAAAAAACATAACAAGTATTTACTCGTATCCATTCCATGGTGTATACTAATAAAGATAACCTTTAAGCTAGAACTTTTGGCTTCTTCCTTTTCTTTTTATCTAAACTTTTAGTATAGTGTCTCCAATTCTCAACACGATTTTCTCTATTCTCATCCCAGTTTTTTTCCATTTCTCTTTTCAATTTTCTCTTTGCAAGATTTTCTTCCTGTTCTGCTTTCAACTTACCTTCTTGTTCTAGCTGTCTCTTTAAATCAATTCGCTTTTTAAATTCTTCTTCAATTAACAACTCCTTTGTCTTGATTCTCCATTCTTTCAAAAAGTCATCACTTTTCAGTCTTTCATCATGAATCGTCCATTTTTTCTCTCGTATTAACAAAGTTCTTGCATCTGTGAATATTTGGTCTAGTTTGCCTCTTTCCTTTTCATCCTGTAAGAGTTTCTCGGCTTTTTTCAAAATGTCAAAAGCTTCAGGAGCCTTGGGGTTTTTAGACTTATCAGGATGAATTAATAGCGATTTTTTACGAAAGGTTTTCTTGATATCCTCAGACGAACACCCTGGCTGTATATCAAGTATAGAATACGAGTCCAGTTTAAAACATGAAAGTATTCTTGAGATTTCCGTATCCTAATAAACAATGTTAGTAAATCAAAAGTAGTTATATTTTTCAAACTTCAAAACTTCTATTACTTTTGTTAACTCGTTCTCTTCTTTTGCCAACGTAGCATCAATGTCCTCCACCATTCAGACAGATGTATATGTTGAAAGTTTTATGTTCAGTAAGATTTGAATCTGAGCTTACACAGAGCTTTACTAGATTTTGCGCGCGAAGTTCAAAAATATGCGGTAAGTGCAACATATAACAGAATCAATTACAGATATAAGCTTTTAAAGGTCTAATTTGAGAGACTATATTAACAAGAAAAAATAAAAAACGCTAAGTAATAAGAGATTAACTAGAACCATTGGCAAGTTTTTCGGTCCAAATAGCTTCAGCTTCAACAATTGTGTTATTGTTAGCTTTCATCTTATTCAATGTTTCAATGTATTCATCATATGGATCTGAGTCATAAACAATACCACCACCGGCTTGTAAATATGCTATACCATCTTTAACGACCATTGTACGTAACGCAATACAAGTATCCATAGTCTTACCGTCATAACTCCAGTGTCCAACTGCTCCTGCATACACGCCTCTTCTCTCTTTCTCTAATTCACTAATCAATTCCATTGCTTTAATTTTTGGAGCACCTGAAACTGTACCGGCAGGAAAAATTGATCTGAAAGCATCAAACCTGGTTTTGTCGGGGCGTAAAGTACCAGACACTTGAGAGACAAGATGCATGACATGAGAGAATCTTTCTACTGAAAGAAGTTTGTCAACTTTAGTTGAGTTTGGGTCGCAGACTCTATTTATGTCATTACGAGCCAAATCAACAAGCATAACATGTTCAGCACGGTCCTTTAATGAGGACTTTAAAATTGATGCTAGTTCGTCATCTTCTTTTGTTGTTTTACCTCTTTTGATGGTACCGGCGATTGGATGGGTAATAATTTTGTTCTTTTCATCTGATTTGACTAGTAACTCAGGTGAAGCGCCCACGATTTGGAAATCAAGGTAATCAATGTAGAAAAGATATGGGGATGGATTAACAGTTCTCAAATGTCTATATATATTGAAAGGATGCAATGAGGTTGGTCTTGCAACTCTTTGAGATGGGACAGCTTGAATGATGTCACCTTTTAAAATGTGGTCTCTTAAATCTCCAACGTGCTTTTCATAACCTTCTTGACCAATGTTCGAGGTAAATGTTTGGTTTTGAACAATTTCGGGTTGTATAGGATATGAAATTGGAGTCGTTGTGTCTAGTAAAATTTTCTCGATCTTTTGTATTTCTAAAGACGAATTTTTGTATTTATCCGAAATTGTCTGAAAGGTGTCATTCTCATCAATTGCAATATTGTTTATAATTTGAAATCTTGAATAGACATGGTCAAAAGCAATAACGAGATCAAACAACATAAGTGAAGCTTCAGGCAACTGAAGAACATCTTTCAATTCTCTTTTTGTCCTTGGTTCAAAATAGCGAATACAATCGTACGAAATATAACCAATAGCACCACCACTCAATCTTGGAATACCATGCAATTGAGCCTGTCGATATTCTTTCAGCTCCTTCTCCAACAGAATCAATGGATCAACAGTCAAGTCGTACTGTACACCAGTGTTAATAATCTTTCTAGGGCCAAATCCAATGAATGAATATCTATCTATTGTATCAGCATTTTTGGCACTTTCGAAGAGAAAACTTTGAGTTTTTTTGTGGTTTGGATCACCAGGTTTTGTAAGTTTTAGATATGCAATATGTGGAGTTATTGTATCTGAAGAAATGTAGGAGTATACTGGATACAGGTTTGGAATATCAGCTGATGGTAAAGACTTGTCAGACTGGATGATTTCGTACAACGAATCCAATGGAGGATATATTTGGTTCTGTTCAGGTTAGATAGAATTCTCATAAATATTACATCAGAACATACTGGCATATTCCTTATTCTTTTTAGCTATGCTTTCAATATCGACAACACAATTTATCTACCAAATAACAACGGTAACAGTAGCGTATACTCTATGATGGTGATGAACTCAGTTACTTTCTTACCGTACTCGAATGAATGAATCATGAAAAAAATAGAACCTTATCGTTACCCGGCTAACCATAAACGTCCACAAATTTCCATACGTATTTAAAAAGTGTTCAAGAACCCGAATAAATTTCAAATCATCACACAGTCTTACTATAATATATCTTTATTTGGATTTTTTAACTTTACTCTTCTACTACAACTTGAATATGTTTAAAAGACAAAAACAAATAATGTCCAATTTGTAGTTTAAGCTTTATGTAATATCTTATGTAATCATTTGCTTATTTAATATTTGGTTTTTTCCAATTTTCTCACGCCTGCCAAAAAAGAAATTTCAAGATCTGAACAATAACATACTGTTCAAATAAGCTCAGAGTAACATCTTACATTATATAATTATATAAATATATATTATTAATATTTATATTGATTATAATTGTTGATTTTTTGAGTCTCCTGATTAAGCTGGTGTTTTTTTTACACTTTTTTTCATTCAATTTGAAGCAAAGAATATTCATTTTCTCTCAAACAGCATAATTCAATTATCTAACCATTACAATAACTCTCCTACAAGCAGTTATCTTTTTGTTTTTTCACCAATCTATTCAAGTTCATAGATAAATATTCCTGTCAATCAATAGCCAAGTTAATCATCTTTAATGGGTCAAATTCTTTCGCACCCCGTCACTGAAAAAGTAAGTGTTTATGCTCAATATTTCGTGTTTCTTGTGAGAATTTGAACTGTTTTGTCTCTAGTTTACTAACATCTGAATCCAGCACTCTGAAGAAGGTGGTGACAAATTTGTCCAGTATGGTTTGTCGTGTATGCAAGGTTGGCGTATAAGTATGGAAGATTCTCATTCTACGATTTTAAATCTGAATGATGATGATTCTTCGAAAGAGCAAGTTTCTTTTTTTGGAGTTTATGACGGACATGGAGGTCAAAAGACTGCACTGTTTGTTGGTGAGAATTTTCACGAGATCATTAAAAACCAGCCAAGTTTTATTGATACAAACTATGCTCAATCACTAAAAGATGGATTTCTAGCTGCTGATAGAGCTATTTTAGAAGATATAAATACAAGAAATGATGAAAGTGGATGTGCTGCAACTTCTGTTATAATCACAAAGTCTAAGATAATTTGCGGTAATGCTGGTGATTCAAGAACTATATTGTCTGTCAAGGGCCAGTCGAAAGCCTTATCATATGATCATAAACCAAACAATGAAGGTGAACGAGCAAGAATTTGCGCTGCAGGTGGTTTTGTTGATATCGGCAGAGTTAATGGTAATTTAGCGCTATCCAGAGCAATTGGTGATTTTATATTTAAGAAATCAACTGATTTACCACCTGAAGAACAAATTGTCACTGCATATCCCGATATTATTGAGCATACAATAACCCCTAATGATGAATTTATTGTTTTAGCCTGCGATGGTATTTGGGATTGTCTCACTTCTCAACAAGTTGTTGAGATTGTTAGAAGGGGTATCAATGAAAAAAAAACTCTTACAGAAATTTGTGAAATTACAATGGATATTTGTTTGGCTCCTTCATCTGGAGGTACTGGTATTGGTTGTGATAATATGTCAATTTGTATTATCGCGTTATTACAAGATGGTGAAAGCTTAGAAGAATGGTATGATAAAGTCATTAGCAACAAAGGACCAATTTCTGAATCTTATGATCAGATTGCTAAAGATATATTTGGTGCAGAACATAATAAATTAGAAGGATTTTCAAACCAGTCTTATGAAGAAGTTGAACATGATTTAAGAAATACAGTGTCGCTTCAACATTTATTGGAAAATAATGCAATTACAAATCAGGATGGTGTTATCTATTTAGATACCACAAACGCTTCAAATTTATTAGCTCAATTAGGCGTCATCTCTTCTCAAGAGTCTGAATTAGTTAGCAATGAAAGTGACGAAGAAAGTGGTAAAATAGAATTTGTTGATGATAACAAGATTAATGACGGTGATGATGTTAATGAAAACCCAACAATTACTAATGAAGATGATGAAACCGATGCAGATGAATCAAAATGATACAGATTTTTGAATCTTTGTTTTTATTCTTCCTGTTTCTTTTATTTTTTTTATTTTTTTTGCTTTTTTATAAACCTATAATTGTAGTTTTATCTCCTTTTTCATTTGGTATTTACAAAGTATAAAGTTTGGCATCTTCTTAGACAGATGGCAAATTTTATTTTTAATATATTTCAATTTTTTTGAGCTTACTTTTTTTAATTTTTATCTCATTGGTCTCACTTTCTTTGCTTCTTGTTTTATGTCACCGTTGTCTTATAACATCGGCAATACAATTATGTATTTTATTAATTCGACTTATTCTTTTGTTGAAATCCCCTTAATAATTTGATATCAATTATATTTTGAAATTTTTGTAAGTAATGTATATTCTAGTTTTAAAATTACGAGCTAAATGAATTAAAATTTTAATGATCAAACTTTGTATGATTCTACTAGTCTAATTTTCGGATATCAGCATCTATCTCAAAGAGATCACAGCTATTTTTCCAAGCGCATTCGATCAATTCTTCGGTACTAATACCTTTTATTTTCGAAACAATCTCGGCAACTTGTCCAATATGTGCAGGCTCATTTCTCGATTTAATTAAAGGTGAAGAAAACTCACCAATCAAAGTTTGACTTTCTCTTTTAAACCTTGAATACTGATCTTTCTTGATTAGAGGGAATGGTAATAATGGGTCTAACTTAAGTTGAGGTTCATTCTTATTCTTCTGTTTTGAGATTGTAGTAGAGATATCGCTTAATGAAAGTTCATCGGTTTCGCTCTGTATTTCATGATACCAACTATTTGGATAACTCGTCAAGTACTTATAACCTGCATGGGATCTTCTAATTTCACACCATGGAGCATCAGTTTCTAACATTAACCTATTGATAGGAACTTCTTTGACCACCTTCAGATTCTCTTCAGTCTTCAATGAGCACCCGTTGATGCCAATATAAAACCCAAGATCCAGCAATTTGTACAGCTCGCTCAATGTACCGGTGAAAGAATGAACGACTCCGTTTTTTGATAACTTCTTGAAAACACCATCAGAAGGATCTAGAAATCCCTCAATGTATGGTTTTATACTATCGATGAAATCATCGTTCGAAGATCGCATGTGCAAAAACAGTGGTAACTTTAAATCTACCGCAATGTCCAATTGTAGCTTGAAGTACTTTTTTTGTGTTTCAGTATCTGCATAATGTAGTCTATCGTAATCCAGTCCGATCTCACCAAACGCTTTCACAATACCTGATTTCTTACCGGATTCTGCCAATTGCTTCAAACTAGCCAAGTGGTTCAAAGCATTGTTACCGTTACTTTCAAATTCCGTGACTGAGCATGGATGGACACCAACAGTGGAATATAGGAAATCTGGATGACTCGATGCTAGTTCAATCGAATGTGAACTTTCTTTTAACGAGGACCCTGTTACCAGAATTCTCTTGACATTCATCGTCTTTGCTCGGAGAATAACATCCTCTATGTCTTTTGGGTGGTACTGTTTGTCATTATAAATACCCTGAAACATCGAATCAGTAAAATTTACAGCTTTGTTGTTAGGTTAGCATCTAACTCTACCTGTTGATGAACTTCAGAAATGCATACCAATATCAAAGTATTTTGGAGGAGGAGGAAACATTTTAACACTGTCGTTACGAGACATCGTTTTCAATAATGGCTTAAAAGATTGTTTGGAGAGAAGTGCTCTAGACATATATATCTATATGTCATTATCTATAAACATATACTGAACAGATTAAATTAATATAACCTTATATATCTGCCATAACTTAATGTGCCAATAATTACCCTGACTTTTTCTCTGACCAATAAGGTGTCTCAGTTTGATACCTGTTTCCACAGAAACATTGAACCCATCGCTCATCGTCGAAAAATGCAACAAGCGATGAGTTTCTGAAAAACGATAATATCAATCGATATCAAACTAACATTAGAAGGAGGTGCTCTAATAAATAGTACACAGTAATAGTCTCCGATTCGTGTAAAACTCCATTGCTAGAATAACAAAGCGACGTCATCTTTAAAGATCTGTTGTTAAAGCTACATTTCTTTTTTGCTATATTAATTCTTGTTACAAATTTATTGTGGAAATTCAGACATTTTTCGAGCTCATCTCATCCGGGAAGGGTATTATCAATAGTTAATCAATAACGTTAAGGAACCCAAACAGCTATAAGGATTATAGTCTACTTGTTGAAGAGCTGATAGCAAACAACTTACTGCCACACACAGTAGTAATACGTCCAGAAATACAAATAAGATGTCAATGATTGAAGCTTCGTCGTCATCCCCACCATCGTTATCAACCGCTCCCTCAACCACCACATCCACATCCGCAACAGCAGACCAGAAATTGTCAAGAATTTTCTCAAGAACTCCATCATCATGGGATCCACAGGATGACTTACTGCTTCGTCATTTGAAAGAACAGCAGAAGCTAGGTTGGAAAGAGATCGCCTCTCATTTTGCCCATAGAACACCAAATGCCTGCCAATTCAGATGGAGAAGATTAAGATCAGGTTCTTTGAAGTCATCTAATCCATCCTCCCCTTCGATGTCTCCTGGCCCTATTCTAGTGGCTACTCATATCAACAACATCAATAATAACAATACCAACAATATCGGTAACCTGGCGGTTTTGAACGGTAATAATAGTTGTGTTCCTTCAACTCTATCCGGTGCAGTTGCTGGTTTATCTGCATTAAGTGGTGGATCAAGAAACTCTGCTCCATTACTTACAAAGTTTTCCTCCGTGCCAACAGATTCAATAACGGTGTCATCTCAGAACTTGTATGCTAATTCATCATTGAAAAACATGAAAAATAATTCACAGATTTCACTATCATCTTCTTTATCAACAAACCTGAACAAATCCCAACCTATAAACGTTCCACAATACAATCAATGGTCATTCCATAATTCTACACTCTCAGGCTCTGGTTACCTGAGCAGCAACAAAAAATCATCATCTTTTATGGATTCGACAGATCCATTATCTACGTCTATCACATCCACTGAATCCAATGGTTCAACTAGAAATGGTTCCACGAGTAATCACAACGGTAACTATGTCAAAGACAACAAAAATAGTACGATTAAAAATTTTTTAAATAATGATAGTAATGATTGGGCGAAAGACGAAGATGAGCTTTTGCTTAATCGAAGAAAAAGAGAACTCAGTTTTGCTGAATTAAGCATTTTACTGCCTTTACGTAGTGAAGGAGAAATATGGAATAGAATTGATGAGTTAGAGAAAAACATAGTTTTCCCATCGTTGGCATCGTCTGCAGTTTCTATTAAAAATGAAGATCAAATGGATGAAAGAAAAGCACATTTAGAAAGATCGTATTCCTCGTCTTCGCAAGTCAGCATAAACTCATTGGTATCAAACAATGACAATTTCAACGCAAGATCAGGATCGGTTTCATTTGTCAGTTCGTCGTCGCAAGTCAATACATTTCCAACAATTTCTAAGTTGAACGATCGTTTTTCACTGAGTTCAACGCACTCAGAATACAAAAATTCTTCTGAAATATTAAGAAGCAATTTTATTGACGATTACAATAATAAAAGTGTTAAATCAATTATCAAGAGCGAAGAAGAAGATATATTGATTGGTGATGACAAAACTGGCAATGACAACGATAATAGCACTGAGAAAAGAGATATAGCAAAGAAGCTACCATCTTTAGGAACTATATTCAATGATTATTTTTGATATAAAAAATGAAGTGTAGAATTCTCTACATTTTTCAAAAATAAATTTTTATTTATGATTTTTTTGGGCTTTGAAGTAAAATTAGGGATGTTTTCTATGTTTTTGAATGTGATATTAAGTTTATGTATTTATATATATAACTATTTTGTTTGATATTGTTTTTCCATTTGTATGTGTGAATTATCTTGTTCTACCTTGTAAGTTTTAACTTTCTATTTATTATAAGGAATTTGGGTTTTTGCACAGGCTGATAGTCGTGAAGGTATGTTTGACATAATAATGAGAACGGCACCAATTCGGATAATCACTATGAGACACTAGCAGAACCTAGTTATCAACGATATCTCATAGAACATGAAAAGTGTGCAAATATGCCAACCAGTTATAAACTCAGCTTATGTATTTGCAAAAAAAGTTGGCGCATATTGTGGTGGTTCTTTGAGTAGATGCCTTCTTCGTTGTTAAAGTCAAATCAGTTAAGTATGACCTTTGAACTTATTTCTGCTGACAAGAATCATTCTTTTACAATATTACCATTGCTACGTATGGCACAAGTACCAAACACTATTATCTACAGATAAGTGACTAGGAATTAAGTCAGAGTCAAAGGCATTGTGGTAGGTTCCTGAATTGAGATGCTCACTGCATTGAACCCAAAAGTAATAAATATTTCTTGGATCAATTATATACTCCGGGTTTTAATTTCAAGCAAGATTATATAATAAACTAACCCAATCAGGAAATATTTCAGTTTTATTATAGTTTTTCAAATAAAAAAATACTGAATGTCATTGATATGATATTTTGTTAGATGATCCTTTTAAGTTGTTAAGATTCCACTATTTGTCTCTTTTATTTTCAAGGAAACACGTTTAATTCACGTTTTGTTTATTTTTAGCCACTTTTGGCGTTGCGGATTTAACTTTGTTAGAAAGCAAAACCGAAGAAGTAGATTCACGTTTGATATAAGGCTTACCATTAAACTTTTCCACCTAAAGCAGACCTTAAAGTATTAATTGATTTTGGTTTTGATTTGAATTCAAATTCAACTTATTCGACTATTGATTTTTTGAATATTTACAAAAATTACACATAGTACCAATATTTGGTTTTTGCTCTTTTCTAAGTAGCGGAAAAATCTATGAGAATATTAATTTATTATCATCACCAACAAAGAAGAAAACACATCACAATTCGTTTTTGATATCAAACAACTGTATTATTTATCCCGGACACTGCAAGCCTTTCAAGTTCACTTTTGTATTGGTATAGCCTATTATACGCCCGTTGTTTGTTTGGTTATTTGTTTGGTTGTTTATTTGTTTGTATAACGGAGCATCATGGATAACCAATCGATCTATTCTAGGGCATTACCGCACGATTATGAACAACTAAATCACAACGCTAAGAACCATGAAATTGAGGAGCTACTCAATCTTGATATACACGTTCATAGTCAGCAAACTTCATTGGCCAATATCACGACGAACAAGAAGTATAAAACTAATAAGCAAAAACTGATTCATCAACAACTATTACAAAACTCGCAAAAGAGTTTCGTAAACTCGGTACCCAATCCGAATTCAATAAAGGTCAACGCGCAGGGGTCGCGATCTTCAGGCAGTATAAATACTGTTGCTTCGAACAACATACATCCGCCAAATTACCATCAACACCAACATATCAGGCCTGGTCATTATTCCACGATATCCTTGGGCTCGAACCTAAACTTACCAAACATACTACCACCTGATATTAGGTCCCCAACTAAGTCTCCGCTGAGGAAGTACGAATATGAGAATAGCAGTAACAACAATTACCAGAATAGCGGCAGCAATAATGGACAGAAGTTAGACTGGGAAAAAAACTATTTATCAAATCAACTAGAAGAACTACGAAAAGAAAATGATTATTTGAGGTCTATTCAAAAAGAAGATTCTGATAGAATTATTGAGCTAGAAATGCTAAATTTTGAGAAAGTGGAAAAGCTGAATCGAAAAATCAGTGAACTAACTGACGACAACAAAAATTTATTACTGAAGAAAGAGCAGTTAGTCAAAAATTTGGAATTCGAAATAGACAATTCTAAAAAGATTCAAAGACTGAAAGATATAAAAATTCAAGATCTAATAAAGGAAAAAAATGAACTGTGCCAGATTAACGATGATTCGATTTTGTTGTCTTCAAATACAACACCAAGAGGAGGATCTCCGATAACGACAGGTAAAAACTCTGGTATTACTGAAACAGAAACCAGCTCTTTATCGATGGATCCAAAAACAGAACAAGAATCTGCTATCCCAGGAGCTATAAAGAACCTGGACGATGTTGACGAGATGAGCTATGGGGAAAAACTAAATAATGTTAATTTATTGATTGATGCATTAAACGAATTAAAGTTGGTATCATACCTTGAAGTTGAAAAGTTAAAAGAACAAAAGAAAAACATGGAAACAAAATTAAATTTCCAAAAAGGGCTGTTGAAAAATTTCTTATTGGTGAAACACCAATTGAGGAATACAAATATAAACGAAAATAAAAGAAAGAATAGTAAATATACTATTCATGGGCCGAAGCTAATACAGATATATGAATCGGGAAGTTCTACCGAGATTTTGCGAACCTTATAAAAGATAATACTAAAAAACAAGAACGAACAATTCAAGGACTATTTTAATGGATGTATTATATGTGATAATAAAGAAATAATAATAACTACTACAACAATAATATTTGTAATATACAAAATAGGAATAACACATCCGAGAGACCGTATTTCTCAATTAGTAAATATTTTAGTGGTTATGATGCCTCGGCCTGTAGTGTCAAAAACTCCACTCGATCAGTAAGTAACGTATTATATTATACTAGTAGACAAAATATAATATTTTAGCTCTTAAAGGATTTTGGCATATAAACGATGTCTTCTTTAGCTCCACGAACCAAACCTTGGGAAATACAATCTGGAACATCAGCAGCAGGTAAGTTTCATCTTTCTAAATTGTTTTTTTAGCGTCGTAATAACAAATAAATGTAGTTGCAACCGGTCAAGAATCAAGTATAAATGATTTACCATCAACGACAACAACATCATCAACATCATCGTCATCATTGCTGAACAATTCCGATTCTTTGAATAACGCCTCAGATTCTGGGATCCCTGCTAGACCAACATCACTAACTGCAAATGGATTATCCTCAACTTCTCCTTATTCATATGGTTCTTCCTCTGCATATGGTGGGCTAGGTGGTTCATCTATGTATGGTGGTATGGGAGGAATGGGTGGAATGGGTGGAATGGGTGGATATGGTTCTTCGATGTATGGTGGTGGTATGGGAGGATATGGGTCTTCAATGTATGGATCAAGATACGGTATGGGTGGTGGAATGTATGGAATGAATGGAGGAGGTTATGGAATGAATGGCCCAAATAATCAGCCAGGTGGATTTGCGGAAAGTACACAGGCGACTTTTCAACTAATTGAAAGTATAATTGGCGCGTTTGGCGGTTTTGCACAGATGTTGGAAGCTACATATATGGCTACTCATTCATCTTTCTTCACAATGATCTCAGTTGCTGAACAGTTCAGTCATTTGAAAAATGCAGTTGGGTCTCTTTTCGGCATATTCACAATGATAAAGTTTATAAGAAAAATATTAGCTAAAGTAACAGGGAATAAAAAATTCCTTGTCGATTTGTCTCCAGAGGAGTTTAAAAAATTCACTGCTAAAAATAAAAGTGACACGAACAAGAATTTAAATAATTCATCAAGTAAAAGGATATCGTTAAAACCGCTGCTGTTTTTTTTAGCTGCTGTTTTTGGCATTCCATATTTACTTAACAAAATAATTCAAAATATAGCGTTGCAAAAAAATTTAGCAAATGGGGGTTCAGATACGATAATGAATGGAACAATAGATCCAACAAAATTGGAATTTGCAAGATCATTATATGACTTCATACCAGAAAATCCAAACATAGAAATAGAATTGAAAAAGGGCGATTTGCTTGCAATACTGTCGAAATCTGATCCAATGGGTAACAAATCACAATGGTGGAAAGTTAGATCGAGAGATGGCAAGTCAGGTTATGTTCCCTCAAATTATTTAGAAATTATTGAAAGAACAACTAATCGAATTGAAGAAGTTCCTAAAGATCATGTTGAAGTTTGAAAGAAATGAGGAAACGAAACACACATATTTTCAAACCCATGCATACATGTGGTTAGGACGTTTTTGTATATGTTTGTATACTATTTGTTGGGATTATAATGGGTTAATATATTTGCATTCTATGTTATAGATGTATCGCTTTTTCAGTGCTGTGCTATATACATTACAATAGTTTACTAAATCGCATAAAATATAATTGATGCATATGCAAAAAGCCGATTTCAAAACTATTTAAAGTTGTCGTTAATCTTTTCCTGAGCTTCTGAAGCTTTGTCTTTTAAATAATCTTTTGCTTCGTTAGCTTTGGCCTTAGTTTCATTGGCTTTTTCGTTAACGGCTTGCGCACCTTCTCTAGCTTTATCTCGAACAAACTTCGAAGTTTTTTCTCCACTATGTTGTAGGTCTTCGGCAGTTTCTTTTGCACGTTCCACATTGCGCCCACCTAGATGTTCTTTGGCCCTTGATTCGAGGTCGTCTTGATTTTTCGAAACATGTTTTTTAGCTGTTTGTTTCAAATCTTCGAAACTGCCAGCTTCATTGATTTCGTGCTTAACAGAATCCTTAAGTTCTTCCGCATTTTCAAGTGTATTAGCTGCAACTTTACCAATTTTTTTATTCAGATCGTTCAATTTGTCACGCGCTGATTCAAGAATAGTCTTATTATTAACTTCGGAATAACGAGAGAATAAGCGAATACTCGACACATGATAAGATGATTTGATGATTGTTGAACGAAACATTTTACTTTGGTGACTCAAAATATATTATGATGTTCCGAGATACAGTATCAGCATTAAAGGGGAAATCATAACAAACTCGATTTATATAGTTTTCTTTAATGTTTGTAAAATAGCAATTAAATCTAAAAATGGGATCCCATATTCCTGACATTGCTGTTCCTGCTGTAATCATGCTTGAACAATAAAATCCTAGATCGAACCTTGCTTTTGCATAAACTACATACAATGTTGCTTCTTATGCTAATTGACATGTTACGTTTTTCTCCATTATATTGTCAATTTTAACCATTTGTTTATTTCTTTCTATCTAAAGAACATAAAAGGTATTCAAATATTACAGAAATTGTTCGTTCCACGGGCACTCAAAAGAGCGCATATTGATCAATATAATAACTAGTTAGTTTATCGATAAATTTTGAAGATTCAAGTATTTTATATAAATTTGCTATACTAATTACCTCGATTTTTACTAGTATGATTTGATAAATTAAAGGTCTGTTTGGCAAGTTGCTAATGATTTTATATCTAACAAAGAGAATTTAGCAAACTTTCGGATTTTATCTTGAGAAATAAAAACTAATAAATAAGTCGATCGTTGAATCGGGAACAACAAACTAAAAATACTGGGCAATATCATGGTGAAGATTAACTCAGCGGTTTCTAAACGTTGTTTTAAAGCTTTCGTTGTAAGTTTTCAATAATAATGGATTTCTTTTGACTCTCACTGTAACCTAACACTTTTTAAAAGAACACCAAACGATACCAATCAACAGTCAACACTAAGCATATATTCACGACAACTCAAGATTTACCAAAAGATTTAACCAGCGTACCAACACATGTTCTATTACAAAAGTTAGGGTTCGTCAAACAACCATCAGCTGGACTCGTTCATTGGCTACCGTTAGGTTTGAAAACTCTACATAATGTTGAATCAATTATCAGAAATCGTATGAATGAAATTGATGGTGTCGAAGTTTCGTTGTCGTCGTTGTCATCTGACGAGCTCTGGTTAAAAACGGGTCGTTGGTCGAATAATGAATTGTTTAAACTACAAGATTTGAAAAAATCCGAATATTGTCTTGTAGCCACTTGTGAAGAAGAAATCACAGAAATAATCAAAAATTCTTATGGAAGTTATAAGAATTTGCCTATTCTTGTTTACCAAATAACAAGAAAGTATAGGGATGAAAAAAGACCAAGATCTGGGTTGTTAAGAGGTCGTGAATTTATAATGAAAGACGCATATTCTTTTGATACAACTGCTGAAAATGCGATGAAGAGCTACGATTTAGTGAATGACGCCTACAAATTGATTTTCAAAGATCTCAAAGTTCCATTTGTTTCAGCGTTCGCATCTTCGGGTGAGATTGGTGGCTCGCTGTCTCAAGAATGGCACTATGTTCACCCTACTGGCGAAGATGTTCTATATAAATGTACGAACTGCAACAGTATATCAAATGTTGAGAAAGCAGTTTCATATCCTGAAGAATCAGCACCTTTTGCTAAGAGTGCAAATGTTAAGTATTTAACTTCGAAAGATAATGATACCCTAATTGCATTGTATTATCCAATTGATCGTAAAGTTGTCCCAGACTTTGTTAAGGAGCATATACCAGATGTCGAGCTAACTTCTTTAACAAATGATGAAATACTAAAAAAATTTATCGCTGACGATCCAGAGCAGCTTATTTTGAAAAAGTTTGTTAGAGTTATGGATGCAAGAATAAATGATCGAACTGATTTACCTGATTTTCCCTTATCCACGTTTCAGAGGGCAAATTTTTCAACAATAACAGATGTTTCAATAGTCGAAAGTTGTGAAGATGAAATATGTGGATCATGCGAAGAAGGTTTATTAAAGTCCATGAAAGCAATCGAGGTTGGGCACACTTTCTATTTGGGTACAAGGTACTCTGAACCGTTAGGTGCCAAGTATCAATCAGAAGAAGGGGAATCAAAATTATTTGAAATGGGATGCTATGGTATTGGAGTCAGTAGACTAATTGCATCAATAGCCGAAGTCTCTAGAGATTTGAATGGCCTAGTATGGCCAGCTAGTATAGCCCCTTATCATATTACTATGATTGAAGCACCAAGTGAAACTTTAGAAGATAACGTTTTGAAAGTTGATAAATTATCAAAAGTTTTGAATAAAGTCCATATCAACGTTCAAAGAGATTTAAGATCGTTTAACAAAGTTTCGTTGAGTAAAAAGATCAAGGAAAGTAATTTTATTGGTATTCCATTAGTTGCCATCGTGGGTAAATATTATCCGCGAATTGAAATTGAAGTTAGAGGTAAAAGATGGGACTTCAAAGAGCAATACGAGTTTGAGAAATTACACGATTTAATGAAAGATGAATGGAGTTGGGAAATTAGCAATGAAAATGGAATTGAAAAGCACATTGTTCATGTTGATGGCCTCGTTGATGTTGTGAAATCATTATTGGTTGATTTATAGATAGAAACATTTACTGTAAATAGATTATTGCATACGTTGCAAACTTGTTATATATAGTATTTTCACTTACCTGTTAAATCAGACAGCTATATTAAATCGTCTAGAGATAATGAATAAGAGTTATAGTTATATCTACAATAATTAACTCTGAGTCTGATAATGTAACTCAAAAAAATTTGATTTTCTTTTCACTCTTTTATAACAAAACTAGAAATAAACCCCACATTAAAATAAACAATGACTGAACTATAGAAAAACTAAGCTGTGATTTTACCAGTTACTTTTGCAATAACGTGTAAAGCAATAACACTAAAGATAAACCCAACTGCTAAAAATAAAATTACCAGAGGATCAACTTTTAAGCCTGAAGCTTCGTCCGTGTACAGTTTCAACATGGCAGCTGAAGATCCACCAAATCCAGCTGCTCTGGTCGATACTGGCTGTTGCTGCTGAGTTGATTGTTTTGAAGACTGATTAGCACGTCTTTTCTGCTCGGTACGTAGACCACCTGGAGCTTGAATTGATGATGATGAGGATGACTTTACAGTTAGTATAATAAAACGATAAAGAACGTGAACCAGAATTCAGTGAACAGACCATACAAGTTACACCCTAAAAGGCTCGCATGAGCATCTATACGACTCATATGTGAACTAAATGTACATACCATTGTTGTTGCGTTTATGTTGAGATCTAATGAACACAGGTCAACAACACGTATCTAATATTATTTCCCTCCAACGTTCAATCTAGATAATACATTACCCGGCTTTACAAGAAATTTACTCGTACGCAGGGCTTATAATCCTTCACGTGATTTGATATCTACTTCTAGTGTTAATGTTGGAGTCATCAACTATTTCGATTCCATATTGACTATCAGTGAGCGACGTGATGCTATAGCGCATGTTGAGGTCTATGGTTTTGTTGAACACCTGTTTCATTGAATATTCATGAATCTTTAACCATAGCTTAAAGTACGTCAGAAAACGAACATGTCACCTGTGAGAGAGTAAACGATGTATTTATCTTGAGATTAAAGTTCAATGGATAAACTCAAGCAATCAAGAAATTCAGTAATGCCGAGCTATGTTCTATTGGGGCTTCAAAGAAATAAGGACAGCCGAGTCGAAATCCAGTATTGTATTACGCAGTGCCGTGTTTACAGTATCCCATCAATTGTCCAGCAGCATGTGGCCCTACTATTCCATCTGACCCTGCGATCCTATAGTAAACAGAGGCAAGACCTGAAACGTATTCTTTACCAATTCGGTTGTTTTGGTTTGTAGCACTGTGTTGGTAAGCACACAGACAAATCACAGATCGATAAATTCTGCTTACCATAAGTTATGAACCCTTACTCTTAAATTACGTATCCAAATCAATTTGGTGTTCTGATTATGTAAGCTATTATTTGAATTTGTAACAAAATGTTGCGTAGAACATTAGTACGATTGTTTTTAAAAGGTCAATTATTTTTTTACAATCAAATTATTTTACCAATTTGACTTATTTTTATTTAAAGACACACTTATTAATTATCGCAAACAACTTATTTATCCAATCATTAATCGTTGCTCACTCATAAATAAAGAAATACAGAATGTCCTTAGTCGTTTTAAAACAATTTATTGCAAAGGCTTTTCCATCAGGTAACAATCTAAACAACAACACAAATTTAATAGATAGTTCAGCGCCAACTTATGGCTCGCTAGATAGAGGTACTCGGATAAACCAAGAGGAGGGAAACGACTTTAATTCTTTTAAATCAAATTCAACTAGAAACTTTACCGACGATGACGAACACAAAGGATGGTTGAGCAAAATAGATCCAAGAGTCATGTCAGATATGATTATTGGTCTTTCAGACGGTTTGACGGTTCCATTTGCTTTAACGGCAGGTCTCTCGTCTCTAGGTGATACCAAACTAGTCATAACTGGTGGTTTTGCAGAATTAATTTCCGGTTCAATATCCATGGGTTTAGGTGGATATTTAGCAGCAAAGTCTGAAGCAGATTATTACAAGTCTGAAGTTTCATCCGAAAAATCAAAATTTTTTAGCAGCTCAAATTCAGTCAATCACGAGGTGGAAGATATTTTATTAGACATAAACTCTGATTTTAGCGAAGAGACTATAATATCATTTATAAAAGATCTAAATAAGAAACCTGAGCTAATGATTGATTTTTTGATCAGATTCGGCAAAGGCCTAGAGGAGCCGGCCGCAAATAGACAAGTAACAAGCGCTTTAACAATTGGGTTTGCTTACTTTTTTGGTGGTTTCATTCCTTTAGTCCCGTACTTTTTTGTGAGTACAGTTCATTTTGGTTTAATCTTATCCATAATTTTGATGGCTTTTACTTTATTTTGGTTCGGTTTTACAAAAGCTTCTATTGCTTTAGGAGATGATGTTTCAAATTTAACTAAAGTTACTGATGGGGCCCAAATGGTCATAGTTGGAGGTGTTGCTGCTGGTTCCGCTTGGGCTTTGGTAAGACTCATAGGATAGGATCTACTTTTGATCCAATGTATACCACCCCCCCTTGTAATTCTATAACATTTGCATTTTTAACTTTCACTACAACAGCTAAATTAAGATATCAAAAGCTTAATCATCAGTCATTTTTTTTTGTGTTCCATCAGTGTTTATCTTATTCATCGTTTCGTTAGGCTTATCGTAATTTCATCTCTTTAATTTACAATGTTTTACCGGCTAGTAATATTGTACAATTTTTTCTTATCCATAGTTCTTTTTATTTCTATTTTCATTCACCAGATTTGCATCTAATATTTTTTGATTGAGTTATTATCTCACCAATATGTTAACTACTTTTATAAACTGTAGGCGACAGATGAACTCTCTATAAATCCTAATTGCCTGAAACCGTAAACACATATTTTATAAAACACAAACTGATACGGTTCTTTCAGAGATTTTATTTTCCAACAACAGCCCTTAATGTTTCTTCATCAAACATATTACTTCCACTTTTTAGTACATTTGCCAATAAAACTAAACTCTTCTCATTAAAGTCAGGAGATGTTCTTACCAAATCAATGTCGTCATCAAAGTTTTGAAAAATCAAATTTAGATATTCATCATTCAGTTCTTTATTTGAGTTCGATATAACGTTTTCAATTTTGTTTAAATTAATGTTGTTCAATTTAGTAGTTGATGATGTTAATTGAGTGTTGGTTAAGTTAACGAGATTTAAATTCGACTTTATAGTTATTTCATCAACTGTGTTTTGATTCAGTGGATCTTCATTATCCGATAATTCAATATCACTTAGCTGTACAATCTCTTCCTCCTCATGTTCATTACTCTTTTTATTTTTCAATGACTGGCTGTCCAGCTCTGCCTCAGAATCTGATGTCGAATCGGAAGAAGAAGAATCTGAATCTGACGAAAAATCTTCAGTTCTTCTCTTCTTTCTTCTTCTTCTGTTATTACGTTGTTTATTATCTACAGCATCATTTCTTGTAACGATAGCCATTTCAACGATAAATAGAAACAGCTTTAAAGGTATTATTTACGCATGTAATTTTTTTTTGCAGATGAATTTTTTCTTTCAGTTCGGAATGAGATAAATGTCTGGGTTTAAACTGAAGATTAGGACTTTAGCAATACAACAAGCACAAACACAATATTTCCAGCTTGAAGCTGATTATTAAGTACTGACTTTTTATCTGAATACATCTTCTTTAAATAATCCAGGAAAAAAAAATCAGTCGCAGAATTAATATTATGAATTTAGAGTTTTGTTAAAAAATTATGATTTCGCCCAGGATCGAACTGGGGACGTTCTGCGTGTTAAGCAGATGCCATAACCGACTAGACCACGAAACCATTTCCTGGACTTTTAAAAATGTAGCATTTATAATACAACATCAACAGGAGCCCCATAGATTATTATTTAATTTTCATATAATGTGAAGTTAATCCCCCCTTACTTAGCTTTTTTTGTAAGGAAAGCTTACTTCAGTTAAATTAATAGAGAATATAGTTCGATACTTTATATTAGTGAAATAAGTTAAGCCACTAAATCACATGATTCGGTACGCCATAAATTTTCTGAGAACTAATAAATGTATTGACAGGGCGGGGCATTCTAGTTTATCCGCAGAATATGCTTTATGTAGGAGTTTCGATTGAATGAAAACGTCAAGAGATATAGGTAACTCTGATAAAGTTGACGACAGAATTCAACAGCTGTATACAGTGACGGAAAAATCGTTGCGAACTGAATATGTATGATCAGTTCTGCTTGAAACTGGCACGTTTCAATGAAATTTATAGTTGGTTGACTGAAATCTGTGCTAAAGCTACCATACAGAAAAAAACAAAAAAACATAAAATAGCCGGTTTAAGCAAAGTTTTGAATTAGTAATTCAGCACCGTCGGTGTTAATAAACGTTTTTTTCCCCTCCGAATCGGCCTAAACTTTATTACTCCGTTGCCTAGAATTCATTCTGAAATTTCATAGATTATTATTACTCTCAATATGAGGAATTGGAAGAGGAAATAAATTTATCGCTAGCTTTGTAGTGTTTTGGTGTCCATCTCTGTCATTCACCAGACCATTACTACTCATTTAGTTCGTTGATTTATCGGTTTAATATGAGTAAGCATGCATTTTTTATTTCTATAAAAAGGAAAAACTATTTGCCTTGCATTCTTACGCTTCATATTTCCGAGAGATCAGGTCTAACCCGACTATTCGTAAGCTATTTCATTTATTTTTTCAACGATATAAAGCTAATCAATTGTTCTTAAACGTCTTCTGTATTTATTTTTAAAGTCAAAATTAACAAGTCAAAATTAACAATATGTCATTTTATCCACAAGTTATTAAAGGTTTCGGTTTTGCTTCGAAAGACAAATGGGATGAACCAAAATTGGTTTCATACGCTCCAAAAAAATTAGATGAAAACGACGTTGAAATTTTAGTTGAATGTTGTGGTATCTGTGGTTCAGATTTACACACCGTTCAAGGTAACTGGGGACCTTTGAGAAGAGACGATTTAGTGGTTGGTCACGAAATAATTGGTAAAGTCATCGGGTTAGGTAAAGCTGTCAGCGAGTTTAAAGTTGGTGACAGAGTTGGTGTTGGCGCCCAGTCAGACTCCTGTGGTGAATGTCGCAGATGTACTACCGATCAAGAACATTACTGTAAACACAGTGTTGGAACCTATAACACTATTTCTATCAAACATCCAGATTATGTTACCCAAGGAGGGTATGCATCTCATGCTATCGCAAACGCAAAGTTTGTATTTGAAATTCCAGATAGCATTAAATCATCGGACGCTGCTCCTTTAATGTGTGCAGGATTAACTGTTTTTTCACCTCTTAAAAGAGGTGGTGCAGATAAACCAGGTGCTTCTGTTGGTGTTGTTGGTATTGGTGGTCTTGGTCATTTAGCCATTTTGATAGCCAAAGCAATGGGTGCTGAAGTTACAGCATTCTCTAGATCAAATTCTAAAAAAGAAGAAGCTTTACAAATGGGTGTTGATAAATTCGTTGCTACCGGTAAAGATGGTTGGAATGCTGACTTATATGACTCATATGATTTAGTCTTAAACTGTGCCTCAGGTCTTTCAGGTGTTGATTTAAATGCTTTCTTATCAATCCTAAAAGTTGATGGTTTTTATAGTTCTGTTGGTTTACCAGCAGTTGGAGAAACTCATGACCTGAACCCTTTTGTTGGTTTATCAAACGGTGCTTCGATCAAATCATCTAAATTGGGTTCAAAAGCTGAAATGATTGAATTACTAGATTTATGTGCAAAAAATCAAATTAAACCATGGGTTGAAGAAGTTCCAATCTCTGAAGAAAACTTAGCTAATGCTTTGAAAAGACTAGATAATGGTGATGTCAAATATAGATTTACATTGACCAATTTTTACGAAGCATTTGGTACCGGTGAAGAAGCTGCCAAATATTAGTTCGTAATAAATCAAGTTAATTTAGCAGCCATATGGTATATATAGTATGTCCCATTTATTCATATATCAACTCCTGTACTTAAAATACCGTCTCTTTTAACTGGTAAGAAGGTAAATCTCTACACATTCAAGAAAGCTTTAGACAATTACCTAGAGTTCATTCAATTCTTATTTAATTAATATACTTCTATATAATTAGCCAGACGGCACCTTCAAAAAACAACTCCTTATTTACGAATCACAAAACAGAAAATATAAATTAATCGCACAGAAAATTGGTATATTACAGACCAACTTCAATTAATAGCCCTAATATTTGAAGTTGATTCACCAACATCATTTTTGATGTCAGTTTCATTACTGGCAGATAGTTTATCTTCTTTATCTAGTGTGGTAAAAAACTCATCCCATTCAGGATACTCTGGAAGTCCGTCTTTATTCTTCAAAGCAACTCCTTTTTTATAATCACGTCTCAAAAGATATACACAAACCCATACAGAAACGGCTGCCAGTCCCAGAAAAGCAGCACAAACTTGATAACCAGCCTTATAGTGTGGTGCTTTGGATGATGGGAAAAGGACAACTTGAAGCCATGCATTCAGTGAGTAAACAACGGTATTACCAACGGCAACAATCAACATTCTTGTTAATGGATTACCTTGGCAAATTTCACTAGCCCATGCCATAGTTAACGATTGAGCGGGCCATCCAACGGTTATCATCATATAACCTAAAAATTTCAATCCTTCAGGTGCATGCCAATTTGCAACAAACGCGTTCCCAAGTAAGCAAATAAACACATTAATTGTTATAAATATTGGTCTGTTTTGAAAGTAATCGGATAGCGTTGAACTAATAAATGAATTAACAATGGCAGCTCCCTGAGATGCAGTAGGGATATTGTTAATTTGTTCAACACTATATTTTCCAAGATATTGAAGCCAAAGATTGAAATAAGAATCACCCCATGAGAATGTACCGTACAAAAAGTAGCAAGTACTGAATGCATATAGATGCCATGAAGATAAAGAATGACGAATCAATTTCCACGTAGTTTTACGAACAGGACGACGACCAGCTATTTCCATACGCTTAACAGCATATTTTTTTTCACGTTCACTGAGAAAACGACTTTTTGAGGTAGTTGGAAAGTCAGGAATACAGACATAACCCCATACAATGATAGGAATTGAGATGATACCATCAAAGATAAATAGCCATTTCCAAGCAGCTAAACCATGAACACCATTCATGTGAGCATAGAGACCTGACTGAATATAACCGGAGAACATACTAGCGATATTACCTGAAATCTCATAATATGTCATTCTCTTACCCAGTTCTTCAGGAGTATACCAAGCACCCACTAAAGCAGCAAATCCAGGGAATGAAACAGACTCTGCAACACCTATTAAAAACCGTAAACCATAAATTGTTTGGTAATTCTTGGAGGCAGCCATACACATCACAAATATGGACCACAGGGCTTCACATGTTGGAAGTAATATAGCAGGACGGATAAAAGTTCCTGCAAAAATCATTGGAATAGTACCGACAATGACTCCACATGAGTAAAACGTTGAGAATAAACTCAATTGATTCCCGTACAGTTGTAAATCTTCCTGCATACCAGAAACATAAGCGTTACTGATGTTCTGAGTATCCAAAGTTTGAATGAAACTTGACAAAACAGAGTATCCAAACACCAAGAGATCAATTTTTCTCAAAAATCTTGCATGCTCACTATTCGAAGTGAAATATTCTGGTAAATATTTCTTCCAGCCTGTAGCTGGAGGTGATCTTTCTAACATATCATTTTCGTTATCATCAAATGCGGCACCACCATCTGAACTAATAACGGCTTCATTATCAAATTCAGTTACTGTAGATTTTTCTTTTTCTTCGAAACTATCAACTTGCTCAACCATTTTAGGTGCTTCTATATTTTTTAGTTCTTTTAATAATAACTAACCTATTCCAACGGTGACTAGTACTCTTCAACTTCGCACGGAAAAGGATGACATATAAAAGAATAAAACGGGTCTATGTGTTAGATATATATATATTTATGTATTGCACTACAGTTTAAGTGAAGATAAAAGTGTGGTAAAATATTTACATAAGATAGGTATAGATCTTTTAGATAAATAAGAATTTCACGATTGCTTCATTTCCCAATTCGGAAATTTTTGTGAAAGACGATAGCCACACAAATTAACACTTGACTGAATTAAAGTCTTAAGCTAAAGAGATAATTCGAAAAATTAACCATAATACACCTAATAGTTGTTACACAGTTATCAGAGTCTTTAGAGGTTTATGTTTTAAGTGTGTTATGGAACTTAGTGAGTTTTTATAAGTCTCTCAATAGCATTATGTAAGCCACCGGTTGAATAAATCAGTTTAGCTAAAAGAAAGTAAGAATAAAACATTATGATTAGCTACGTTTATCTTCTGATCCCAATCTCTTTGCAGAATTCTTTTGGATTCATGAGTGATGGCACGCTTTATCTAATCATATTGTGAACATATTCACAAAAGAATAAGAAAGTGAGATTATTATGAATATCTCAATAATATCCTAAAAGGGAAATGTTTGTGACAAGGTCTTCGAGAACAAATGCATAGGACTCAGATTATTCAGTATTTTTGCCCTTAATGGCAGATCATCCCAAAAGGATTTCCCATATCTCTACAATAATGTTCTTTTCAGAGGTTGGTAACGAAAACTAGGAACAGATTTTATTATGAGAAAGTTTTAAATAATCGTTCTTGTATCTGTTCTTTGCATCTCTCAGATTAGTTGATACTCGAAATATATAAGATTGGAATAATGACAGTGTCGATGTTAAGAATAGGTATTGACGTTGGTGGTAGGTGAATAGTGTTTTAACATGTTGTTACTATACAGAAATAAACTTTTGCTAATAATTACTAGGAACAAATACAGATTGTGTTCTGCTCGACCCTTCTCTTCAGAATGAACCAAAAAGAAGCATAATAGCATGCGCAAAATCTCTAACTACACCTGATATTACGACAGGAATATTCAACGCAATAAGATCAGTTCTAGATACTTCAAATGTTGACGTAAACAGAATAGCATTGGTAACCATTGGCACTACTGTACGTTTGGCTCTTTTCACAAAAAAATTGGGATGTTTAATAAGTACTAACTATCACTAAAAGCATTTCTTAAATGCTATTATTGAAAGGGACCATTCAAGGCTTGACAAAGTTGCGATTATAAGACTTTCATCAAATTTCACTAAATCAATACCTCCATTTTCAGATTTTCCTGAGGATTTAAAAAATAGTAAGTTTTTTTTCTTTCTATATAATAAAATATAAAATTCTAACCAAAAATAGCTATTAATGGTTACTATGGATTTATCTCAGGCGGTTTGCAAATTGATGGATCATTGATTTCGGGCATAAAAGAAGAAGAAGTATTAGCACAGTGTGAAGAAATTGAAAAGAGAAATCTTAAAGTAGTAGTGGTTGCGGGTGTTTACTCTCCAATAGATAGTATTTACAATCAAGAATACAAAGTGCGCTCTATTATTCAAAAAAGAATTCCAAATATTAAAGTTGTTTGCTCTAGAGATATTGGTACGTTAGGATTTTTAGAGAGAGAGAATGCTTCAATCTTAAACGCATCGATTCTTAGGTTCTCGGAATATGTTATCAAAAGCTTCAAGTCTGCACTTTCTTCGTTAAATCTATTTTGTCCACTTTTTCTGACTCAAAATGATGGAACGATAATTTCAGCAGAAAATGTTAAAAAGGTACCGGTGGTCACATTTAGTTCAGGTCCTACAAACTCAATTTTAGGTGCCGCATACCTAAGTAAAATTCAAAATAGTGATTCTCAGAATTCGAAAAGTGCGTTGATCGTTGATGTTGGTGGTACTACAACAGATATAGGCGTGTTACTACCTTCAGGATTCCCCAAACAAGCTTCCGCGTATCTATCCATTGCTGGTGTCAGAGTTAATTATTCAATGCCTCACATTCAAACTGTCGGGCTTGGCGGTGGTTCGATCATTAAGGTCGAAGATGAAACAACAGTATCCGTGGGCCCTGAATCTGTTGGGCATTCATTGAACAAAAGCTCTATTATTTTTGGTGGAGACACTTTAACAACAACTGATATTGCCGTTGCTTTGAACGATATAAAAGATATTGCGACAGTTGACAAGTCTGTCTACGAAAAGTATATAACAAAAGATATTGCAAACACATCGTTTGAAATGATCCAGAAGAAACTGGAAGCAGCAATTGATTCTATAAAGACATCACCGGATGATACGCTACTGATTTTGGTTGGTGGAGGATCAATCATTATTGGTGATAAAATCAAAGGTGTTAGTGAAATCATCCGTCCGGAATATTATGAATACGCAAATGCTGTTGGTGCAGCAGTTGCTAAACTATGCTGTACACTAGAAACCATGGAGAATACCAAAGGTGTATCGGTTGAGACTTTAATTGAAAACAGCAAAAAGAGAGCAATTGAACAGGCTATCGTTTCTGGTGCGGTCCCTTCAACTGTATATATCACTGAAGTAACCACTATTCCCGTTCAGTATTCTGCTGATACCTTGAGAATTGTTGTCAGAGCTGCTGGACAATTGAATCTGGAGAAGATGTCCAATTCATCTTCGAAAGAAATAATAGAAAAGGAGGCTGATGGTATAGACGGGGCAGATATTTTTCAGAGACAAAATATTGAACATGCTAAGGTCAACAGAAATATAAAGGAACTAGGTAATGGTGAAACTCTCTTACCAATTATGAAATACAAGCCAGATATAAGTAATGGTATTTGGTCCATTTCAGAGACTGACTTGAAGTTATTGTCTATAGGGTGTTACGTTCTTGGTTGCGCAGGAGGTGGATCAACACAGTGTGAATTTTTGGAGGTGCGAAATATACTTAGAGAAGGCTACAAAATCAGGATCACTAAATATCAAGATATTGAAGACGACGATTATATTTGTTGGGGTGGTATAATGGGCTCACCGACTGTTTCTTATGAAAGATTAGGCGGTGAAGATACTGTTCATGCGCTTCGCGAAATCTTAAAACATACCCATCAAGAGGATTGCAAAGCTATCATGGGTCTGGAAATTGGTGGTGCTAATGGTCTTCAATCGTTGATTCTTGCATCTTCGAAATATTTTAATAAACCTTTGTTAGATTGTGACTGGATGGGTCGTGCATATCCAACATACTATCAAACAACGTTAGCTACTCATGTTCCAGGTTTAAGTTCACCTGCTGCCATTTCTGATGGTGCTGGAAACTCGTTGGTTCTAAGTGAATCATCTTCAGATTACCTCACTGATGTTATCCTTCGTGCTTCTTGTACTGAAATGGGTTCGCGTGTTGGATTTGCAGGCCGCCCAACGGAAGGTAAGCTGGTGAAAGACTACTCAGTAAAGAATACATACTCACTTGCTTGGAGAATAGGCCGACAGATTGTATATTGTCAAGAAAACAACTGTACTAATTCAGTATCTGATGCAATTATTCGTGAAGTTGGAGGGCTATCAAGCGCAAAAAAGCTTTTTTCTGGAAAAATCATTGCCGTTGAACAAAGTCTACATAAGGGTCATAGCTATGGTGAAGTTGTCATTTCTTCTTTCCAAAGTAAGGAACTGGAATCAAATGACGAGGTATCTGAATTTCCATTTGTTGCAATAGGGGGTGTTTTGAGAGTCCCGTATAAAAATGAAATAATTTATGCTGAACATGAGTCCGAAACTGGTGAAAAGAAAATACTGGCCTCTGTCCCAGACTTAATCAGCATTATTGATTGTCAGTCAGGTCAAGCGATTGGTGTTCCTGAATTTAGGTATGGTCTTCGTGTTGTTGTTATCGGTATTTCAGCTTCTGATCTATGGTCCGATAATGATCTCAGTCTTGAAATGGGAGGCCTCGCTGCCTTTAATATAAAGAGTTTCGAGCACATCCCTCTCGGAGAGTATACGCCAACCAGAAGTATTATCGAAGAATATGATAAATGATCATTTATCTAATTATTGTGAGTTTAATTTCTTCTTTTAGTTGAAGTGTAAATAGATATGGATATACAGTTGCATTTTTATTTCGGTGTAGTTTTACTGAATTTAAATAATGATGTCTATTAATAAATAATGGATAATTTATCATCACCGCATTTTTTCAAACATAACAAAATAAATTTATTTATTCATTAGATTTCTCTTGGTTCAAATTTGTACTGATAATTATGACCAAAATGATCGTCTCTTAAATGAGATTGACCGTCACCGTAAACTTGTTCTCTCAAAGTTCCACCAGGTTTTTCATAATCCTCCCAATAAATCCCTCTTTTTTGTAATTCGGGAACTAATAACTCAACAATATCCTCATAGGAGCCTGGATTTACCACTGGCGATATATTAAAACCGTCAATATCAGCGATTTCAATCCAATTTTCAATATAGTCAGCAACTGTCTGAGGACTACCAACAATTACTGGACCATTACCACCAATGGACAATTCGTCAGCAACTTTTCTTGGAGTCCATTTAAAGCCCGGTTCATTTTTAGGACTAAACAAATTCTCAACTGCAGAAACGACAACACCAGGAATTCTCGAGTCTGCAGCAGTGATTTCTTGATCAAGATCAAATTTGCTGAGATCAATACCTGTTAATGCGGAAAAAAATATCAAACCACCTTCTAATGATCTATATTTTTTAATTTCCTCATATTTCTCTTGTGCTTCTTCATCAGTTTTTCCAATAATTGGAGTCAAAAGTGGAAAGACTTTAAGAGATTTTGGATCACGACCATTGGCTACAGCTAACTCACGCAATTTTTTAATTTTTGGAGCAATGATTTCTGGCGAATGTGCAGCAACAAAAACTGCTTCAGCATGCTTAGCGGCGAATGCTGAGCCTGCGGTCGAAGTACCAGCTTGAAATAAAAATGGAGTTCTCTGTGGACTAGGATCAACAATAAATGGGGTATCAGCAAAGAAATATTTACCTTCATGTTTAACTATGTTAACTTTTGATGGGTCGACATATGTTGTCGTTTCACGGTCTGCAACGACTGCGTCATCAGCGATTGAAGATTCCCAAAATTTATAGAGCAATTCCAGATATTCGTCTGCAATTTTATACCTTTCGTCATGTGGGATAATTTCTTTTTTGCCTAAAGCTTTAGCTGCAGAGTTGTTCCATGATGTAACAATATTCCATCCAACTCTACCTTTTGTAAAATGGTCAAGTGTCGCAAAACGACGAGCCAACAAAAATGGCTGCTCAAAGGATGTGGAAGCTGTTACACCGAAACCTAGTGATTTGGTCACAGAAGCCATTGATGCGATTGGCAAAAATGGATCCAATGTTGGAAATTCAGTTCCGATCTTTATAGCTGGATATCTTGAGCCGCCATATACTTCAAACCCACCAACTGTATCAGCAAGGAAATAACAAGTAAATTTCCCCTTCTCGAGTATTTTTGCATTGTTCTGCCAGAAGTCAAGATTGTGCTTTTCAATGGTTCTATCCTTTGGATTTGTCCATTGTCCTGGGTTTGAATGACCAATTGTGAATGCTTCAAAAGCATTTAAATGGATTTTTTTCTTCTGAACTTGTTTTTGTTTCTTAGTTACCGGTTCTTCTGTTGATGACATCTTGCAGTTTACTCGGAAATTTAACGATTCAATGAAACGAGTATAAATTTAAGGAAATACAGTGCTATATAATCCAATTAAAATCAGGTTATCCACTTATGTTATCTAACATACTTTGTCTGCTGAGCATATCTACACATGGTGGAATTCGTAAGTGCATTTACCAATTTGAAATACTTCACAAACTTATCCTAATTGAGAAGATCTATAGAGTCTGCGTACAAAGTGTGGATTCAATAGATGGATATGACATGATTAATCAGTATATTAGTCGTACAACGCTCAGTCAATTTCCCGTGTTTTGATGTTTCTGTAACTAAAACCAATTACACCTTGTGACAAGAAATTAATCAATAGGAAGACAATCTGTTCTCGTTAATATACAGATTATATTCATAGAATTAAATATAAGATGACTAATTAATTATATAATCGAATTTCTGTTTTTCTTTTATTGCAGTTTGTCACGTGATAATTTATGTATTTTGCCCTCTGATTAATACTAATACCCTGCTTCTTTGACAGGCCATATACACCACTGGTACCTTTCGACAAGTATAACTAGAAACCGCTCTATTGCTAGATCAGTTATTTTACAAGAATTTGAAAGTGTAGTGATGAGCGGTAAAGCTACAGCTCCCGCCAAAGAGAAGAAACCTTTAAGATCAAGAGATGGTAAGGTTTACTTTTTTTGCTATATTTACTCTTCAATAATTACTAACGGCGTTGCAGGGTGCCAAAAATGTAAGGAAAGCAGAATAAAATGTGATAAAACGAAACCATCATGCAAAGTCTGTGTAAGAAGAGGGCATACGTGTGACTACTCGAGGTTAACATGGGTTTTCATTGATTCTAGTGGCACATCTACTAAGGCCTCTAAAAGAAAGTCAGATAGCAATGCATCGATATTGTCGTCGTCTTCACCAGCATATACATCCAATTCAGAACAAAATACACAAACTCAGAAATTAGCGGCTATTGAACAAAAGGCATCAGTACCTCAGGATAAACAGCACCTTCATTATTGGCCTTCTATGGACTTTGGATCCCCTATAATGTCACCTTTTTTACCTGTGACACCACATTCAGCTTCTTTCGACGATATGTCTCAACAAAACCAGGTTTCTATAACATATCAAAATAGTACATATTCCGGCGCTGATAATGATGACTCTTCAGACATCATACAAATATCATCGTTACCAGAGGTAGACGGATCTTTATCACAAAATTCACTGTCATCATTATCACCGTCCTTTTCATCATCAATAGATAGTTATTCTAAAAATGTACACTTCGATTCACCAGAAAAATATTTTTCAAATTTTTTTATATCATTTGCTCCAAATATTCTCAAAATATTTGAAGATATCGGAACTCAAGATATATATAGTCATTATTTGCGCGTCACTTGCAATGCGTTAGATCCCGTGAATGGTTCAGGACCAACAAATATATCAGAGAAATTTTTCGTCCCTATTGCAGTAAGAGATCCTGCTACTCTTCACGGTATTCTGAGTATTTCAGCAAGTCAGTTGGCCTTTAAAAACCCACATTTCAAATCAATGGCACTCACTCACAAATCTTTATCCTACAAGTACTTGTATCAGTTAATGAAAAATTCTGCAACAACTCATAGCTTAGAAGCACTATCTGCAATTATTTGTCATTTTTCGATTGAGATTATACAATCAGGTCTAGAAAATTGGCCGTTACATATTAACGCATGTAGGGAAATTGTCCGACAGAGGAGAAAATTGGGTTTAGAAGAAGACCAAACAGCATGGTTTATATATTCGAGAGTTGCAAGATATGATAATTTTGCCACGTTGACGAGTGGTGTTGAACCTTTATTTGATGAGGACCAAATGGAAGCCAAAAGAGATATCGATCCCATTTTACAAAACATTGATTGTATCTATGGTTGTCCACATCGTGTTTTATATTTTTGTAGTAGATTGACTTTCATCGGGAAAGAAATCTCATCAATGGACCCATCGTTAAGTGTGAATGATCGAGTTGAGAAACTTGGATATTCATTCTGGAACCTCAAAGAGAAATTTAATTCGTTGCTGAAAAGCTGCAAACTCATAAATCCTGTTTCTGATTGGGATTGTGTTGAGTGTATGTGGTCAAATGCAATGGCTATTCATTACTACATACAACTGTATGAAGTTACAATGGATGATCCTATTATTCACATATACAGAATAGGAGTTGTTGAAGCCTTGAAAAAGCTTTCTACTGGAAGTCTCTATTGCACAACTATGTTATGGCCATTATTGACAACAGCGAAAATCACAAGAGACTATAATCAGAGAGAATTCTTTAGACAAACTCTTCAAAAATTTTTTGAGGTCTCTAATATCGGAAGTTTCTCCAAACTAATAGATGTTTGCAATGAACTATGGGAATTAATGGACAATGGCGAGATTAATAATGTTAATGATTGGTGGTTTTATAAACAGCAACGGGGTTGGAATATTTTAATGGCGTGATGATTCGGATAATGGTTTGTAACTCTTTAAGGATGATAAATGACAATTGATGAAAAACTTGTAGGTATCCTTTTCAACGCAACAGGACTTTAAGTATGGTAAGAATATACCATATTTAAATTTAGTTCAACTACGGTATTTTTCGACATTAAGATTTAAAAAATCATGCATTCAGAATTGTTCTTCAATTGGTTCAAAGTCTAAAAAATTCTGAACTTGCTGAGTAACAACTTTTGGAGGTTTAAAGAATTTTAGAGCCAAACTGCTCAAAACAACACTTACGGAAGATGCAGCCATTGCAGCACTAGCCCAAACAGGTGACAGTCTAGAATTGTTATAAGGATATATAACACCGGCAGCAATAGGAATGCCGATTAAATTGTAAACAATAGCCCAACAAAAATTAAACCTAACTCTTCTAAATACTTGTCTTGATAACGAAAATAATGTCAGTAACGAAATTAATGGGTATGTTGGCGCGAGCAAAACGAAATCTGAAGAAGTCAACGCAAGATCTGAACCAGATGCTAATGCGATTCCAACATCGGATGTGGCTAAAGCTGGGGCATCGTTAATGCCATCACCAACCATTGCGACAATCGGTGCTTTTCCGTTCACGTAGTTGGTTTTTTGAATCCATGAAATTTTCTGTGCCTTTTCTTCAGGTAAAACTTCTGCTACAACATGATCAATACCGATTTCCTTAGCAATAGACTTAGCAGTTATTTCATTATCTCCTGATATCATCCAACATGTGACACCTTGTGCTTTTAGTAATTTAATGACATTTTTTGCTTCTGGTCGAATCTCATCTCTCGCTGCCATAAACAATATTGGAACAAATTTATTGGTCTTGAAAAAGTTTTCACACTTAATTGCAACAATAATTATACTTTTTCCTTGAATTTTCCATTCTGTCAAAAGAGTTTTTTGTTCTGATGTTATGAGACAGCTATTTTCTGTAAGTAAGACCTCATTTCCCAAAATAACTTCTGTTGGACGATATTTTGTCCAATTACTACCATTATCCTCATCATTTATCACAATATTGCCTCGTAGACCTCTTCCTGGTATTTCATTAACCTCAGGAACTTTAACTTTTGTTAACTTAATGCTTTCCTTTTTGGAAATATAGTCAATGAAATTTTTAACAGCAACAGCCAGAGGATGTCTTGAACTGACTTCCAAATCTCTTGAAACTTGTAAAGCAAATTGTTTTATGACTTTACTTTTGTGGATGGTGTAGTTAGTAATTTTTGGTTCCCCTCCTAAAGTTAAGGTACCAGTTTTATCGAAACAGACAATGTTAACTTTGGATCCTTCTTGAAATGCTGCACCTCCGCCCCTGGCTAGAATACCATTTTTAGCTGCCAGTCCAGCACCAACAAACAAAGCCGTTGGAGCTGCCAGTCCAATACCACAAGGACAGGCAACAACAAAAACTGATATTGCAAATTCCAAGGACCAAACAGTCCATCCTCCAATATCAACATCTAGATACGACTGTGATAAGGCTCCGCTATATCCCAAGCTTAACCATATAATCCAAACCAAGATTGCTATTAAAGTTATAACAGGGACGAAATACCCTGTCAGAACATCAGCCGTTCTTTCTATCGGTGCTTTTCTCAATTGGCCATCTCTAACTGTGTTAACAATTTGGTCTAATAACGACATACCGTTCAATGCGGATAGCTTGGCAACAATTGACTGAAAACCTCTATTGACTGTTCCCGCAAATACTTGTTCACCTTCATTATGTTTGACTGGAACTGATTCACCTGTTAGTGCGCTTTCGTCAAATTCAGAACTACCCTTAACAACAATACAATCAGCTGGAGGAGATTCACCAGAAGCAATTCTAATATAGTCTCCAGTTTCTAATAAATTAATATCAGTTTCAGTATCGTTCTCGAACTCAACGTCATTATTATGTTCAATTCTCTCTACCAAAGTAGCTTTGTGCGGCTTTAAACTTCCTAATCTCGTTATTGCTTCTGCAGTTTTGCTCTTTGAAAACGATTCTAACAGTCTACCGATTAATAGAAAAAATGTCAAAAACACGACGGAATCGAAATAAGTTGTAGTATAACCTTTTCCCATTCTCTCTGCTCGAGCTGCTAAGCCTAACATTGCAATGCTTGCAAAGTAGGCTACTGAAGTTCCCAAACACATTAACAAATTCATGCTACCAAATCTGAACAGTCTTCTGTTCCATGGAACGTTTTTTTTCCAAAGAGTTCTCACTTCTTTAATAGCTTTGCGATGGAATATATCAGCAGAAAAAAAGTAAACAGGAGTCGCCAAAAAAAACAAAACCCAGGTATTCCTTGAAACATTACCAGCCCAAATAGGTTCATCTAACCATACTCTAAAACTGTTTGTTTTTTTCAATAATGACATACCAACAACTCCAAAAATGAACGTTGGAATCGTTAAAATTATGGCCAGTATAAGTCTTGATGCAATTTTTATAGTTTCTAAACGTGCTATACGACGTAAATGCTCATCTAAAGTAACAGATTCAATAATTTCAATCTCAAAATCTCCCACCTCTCTAATTTTTTGTAAAATAACTCTAATCGTTACATTCGGTGGGGTTGGAATATAAGTAAATTTGACAAAAGGATGGCTCAAAGTAATAGGATCATCAACAACTATTGCTTCACCATAACTATTCAAAACTTCATGAATGTGCTCTGGACAGTGTTCACAAAACATACCAGTGACTTTCAAATTTATCGTTCTTGACTGTTTTTTAGTTGCAGCATGATTGATTTTTAGTATTTCAACTAATTCAAAATCAAATCCGCAGTTTTCGATAGTTTCAGACAACTCCTTTATTTTTGACTCTTCGTTTGAATCAATGATGAAAATGCCTGATTTGGATACAACGTTGATGGCCGAATCAACTACAAATGACAAATCAGATATAGCATTCGAAATAGCAGATGCACATGATGCACAAGTGATACCTCCAATTGCAGCATTCACCTTGAATTTTGTTTCCCTTTCAATAGGTAAGAGTTCAATCAAATTGCATGAATAACCAGCGCCCCTGAGAACAGCGATTATACTGTTAGTTAGTTGCTTGTTTGGAATAATGACAACTGCGGTATTTGAAGACAAATCGACAGATATATTTGAACCATCATCGGTACCAGATGCTATTCTATGACTAGCTAAAACGTCTCTTATTAGATTTGAAATCGTTTTTACACAAGAAGAACTGGTCATACCGCCAATCGTATACACAGATCTATATTCGACTGGATTAGATGAAATAACTTGAAGTGGGTCTTCAACATCGGTTTCTGAGTCTGAACCTGATTTCGTAGAGGCCTTTGATGATGATGAATGTCTAGTCTTTTTTTCTGCGTCGTAGCATTCTTTGCAAGACTTTAAATGATTCCTCGATCTTTTCTTTGCAGTTATTTTCTCAAAAAAATTGAAAGAATGTGATACAGTCTCAGAGATTGATTTGGTGCTTTTATAATGCTTGAACGCATCAGGTTCAGCACCGCCCACATAGTAGTTATCTATCTCAAATCCTGCACTTTCCAGACCTTTTATCGTTGCTTTCTGTAGTTTTGAACTGAATGTATTACGTATAGCTGACAAGGTAATATCACTACTGCTAATAGAGATTGAACATTTTGGTTTGGATGACGATGACAGAACAGTTTTTTCGTCTTCCAATGATCCCACAATATCAGAGTATATCGTCAAAGTGAAATATTGTGACAAAATCTTTGAAATTGCTTTTTCACATTCACTACAATGGATATTTGATATCAAGATATAAAATGTGTCCATCCCGTTCGTTCGCTAAAGTTGCTTTGAAACAGAAATATTATAGACCTTTATTCAAGATGGAAACTTATCAACTTATACTAAGGCGTATTGTTGTCATTAGTAATCCTTCACAAGTAAATCAACAGCTCAAAGAACTCATCCAACTCCATTATCAGCACCATTTGGAATAAATGTACAGCCAAAAACCCTCAAAAATCTCTGGTTAGAGCACGCACTGCTAATATCTTTCAATCAAATCGGTCGGTCTACAGGCAAGATCTAACAAATTGTACTGTCCCGTTAAACACCTTTATATATATATATATAAATATATATATGAGCTAATAACAAATTTGAGCTGTTTTCTTCTAGCCTGTCTTCTTTTTAGTGAGCTTGAGGAAAAACCAATATAAAAAAATAATAATCAAAGCAACTTGTATAAAACTAAGAAATATTTAAAAAGAATAAGAAATCCACAAACAAACACATTAAAACATAAGTAAATCAAAAAGTATTAGAAAAAAATAAACGAACAATAACGGAACATTTTTTTAACGTAAGAATCCTTTTCTCGTCTTCTGAGCAGCTGGTTGTGCTGCTGCAGGTTCGTGCTGACTTGCTAAACGAGCTGATTCCAATTGTGATTTCTTTTCTTCTAGAGCCTTGACTTGTTTTAATAGCTTCTCTTTCATTTCTTTGTGTCTAGAAAATAATTCTGCTTCAGATTTTTGTAATTTTCTTTCTTTCTCTGAAACTTTTTGTTGAAAAACGGTTTTCATTTCAGCTTCTAATTTTGCTAACTTGGCTTCATGTAATGCTTTTTCTTCCTCTTGTTTTAAAGAAGGATCAAACTCTCTGAAAACAGAATCGTCTTGTTCGATACCCATTTTTTGTAATTTTTCGGTACGATAAGTTTCGTATAATACATTTGAAGTATTTTCACGTAATTCTTCAAGATAACTCTTGACTAATAATTGACGTAATTTAGCAAAATCACAGTGATCTTCGTTGTCAATTTCAATAATACCCCATGGATATTGACGACCCCTAACAACTCTACCATCCAAAGTTTTTAATTCTTTTGTAGAACCAACAATAGCAAAAGGAACTTTGTTCATAATATCCTTCGTACTAATAATAGTTTCTTCATCGTCGTTTTCGTAAATGGTTGGTTCAAAAACTTTAATACCTTGGAAATGAATATCATCAATAATTCTAGATTTGAATTCTTGAATTTCTTCCTCTGTTAAAGTATCTGATTTCGAAATTATTGGAATTAAATTTACTTTCGTATGAACTTGTTTCATAAATTCAATATCTAATGGTTTCAAAGAATGACCAGTTGGTTCAATAAAATAAACGCATGCATGAATTCTGTTGTCATCAATGGTAATTCTATTAATTTTATTTTCAGCTTCTAAATACGAGTCAAATCTATTATTGATCTCTTCAACAATTGGTTGCCATGAATCAGAATTATTAATAGCATCACCAAAACCTGGAGTATCAACAACTGTTAAGTGTAGTTTGACCCCATTTTCTTCAATATCAGTAAAGATGGTCTCTATTGATACCCCAATTGGTCTCTCAACAGCTGGATCTCTTGGTTCCTTGGTTGGGTACAATTCTTTGTTAAATAAGGTGTTAACCAACGTTGATTTACCTAGACCGGATTCCCCAACTACTAACAGATTTAAATTAAAACCACGACGAATAGACTTTCTGTGCCATTGTTTAGGAAGATTTGCAAAACCAACATAGCCATTCAACTTTCGACGAATGATTTTTATTTCTTGATTTTTAAGGGTTGGAAGTTGTTGAGTAGAATGTTTGGCATTTGAAACAGAATCAGCATTCGAAATGGTTTCCTTAACAGAATTGTTCAAAGAAACGGGTTCATCAAGATGAATTTGAGAATTTTCAACTAATTTTTTTTGTCAGAATAACTCCAAAGATATTAAAACTGAAACAACGTATACTTACCAGCAGCAGCCATGTTTTAATAACAGGTTATCTTGGATAATTAATTACTGTTTGTGAAGAAATAGTTGGTTTCAAAATTAAAAAAAACAAATATTTATTGAAATATATGATCACAAAAGCAAAAGCAAATTAAAAATTCTGTTGTAATATTGAAATACGCGTTTGAAACAACACAAAATCAAAATCAACGACGCGATTCGAAAAAGAAAATCCGGGATTTTTTTTAAGAAAACAAAACGAATTCCGACCTTCTCAGATTATAAGTTTAGAATCAAAAATAGCTCATTTTATTCAATAAATGTTTATTAAATTGTTGCATAATGACTGAGAAATTGAGCGATGAGATAAACCGGTTATTAGCCGATGCTGCTAAGTACTATGCTGCTAAAGATTTTGAATCTTCAATTGATAAATATGCTGAAGCTTGTGAGGTTTACAATACAGACCATCAGGGAAATGATAGTCCTGATTTACTCTTACTATATGGTAAAGCTCTATTTCATTCTGCAGTTGCTAAATCAGAGATCTTTGGTGGCGCTGGCGGTGAAAATGAAGACGACTCCAATGGACGTGGTGAAGCTGATCTTGACACGAACAGCGATGGCACTTCAAAAGAGGAAAAAAGTGGTTTGTTTCAATTTAGTGAAGATGCACCTTTGGATAAAGAACAAGATGTTGCTAACGAAGAAGACGAAGAGCACATTAATGCAGAGGATAATGAGGATCATGCAGAGCAGTATGATAAAGACGGTGAGCCTCCTAAACCTGAAATAGAAGAAGAAGATCAGAATGATTTTGAAGTTGCCTGGGAAATCCTCGATGCTACACGTTCATTGTTTGAACAAAAACTAAGCGAGCTAGAAACTTCGTCCAAAAATAAAGAGCCAGAGTTGGCTGATTTTACTCAAATTAAAAACCCAAATGATCCAATAATAGTTATACAAAGAAAATTGTCAGAAGTTTATGATTTGCTAGGTGAGGTTTCATTGGAGTCTGAGAATTTTGAACAATCAGCGAGTGATTTAACAGAATCGCTGAAGTTGAGAAAAAAATTATATCCACCACATTCTAATCTTATGAGCGAATCTCATTATAAATTATCGTTAGCGTTGGAATTTTGTATTGATGACCCAGATTCCAGACAGAAAGCTATAGACCATATGAAATTGGCAATTGAATCTGTCAATGCGAGAGAATCAGTAAATAACAAAAAAGATCCCCAATTAGTTCAAGAATTAGATGAAAGATTAAACGATTTGCAGAAGGATCCTAACGAACATTTCAAAAATGACCAACTAAATATAATAAAAGGTATTCTGGGTGAGCCCTCGAATTCTGGGAACTCTAGTGTAATTTCTGACCCATCTTCTTTAACGACGAATGCCGCAGTTTCTGTTAACGATTTAACATCAATGGTCGTGAAAAAGAAACGTAAAGGAGCTAGTTCAAATGATCAGAGTAAAAAGCTAAAAAGCAATTTGGGTAATTAATTTAATGTTGTAAAATAGTCATTTGTAGCGAATCACATTAAGATTTGCTTTTAATTATATCACATCTTTATTCAAACTAAACAAACAGCACCAAAATTGACTAGGTTCTCGAGTTTTTTTCAATTTATAGTATCACTCTAATTACTTTTAATCTCAAATCTAGACTTTTTGGCAGACTGATCAATTTTAATATCACCACCAAAATCAATTTTAATGCCATCAAAATTTTCAAATCTATATTGATGCTTTTTCAGGCCCCTTAGAATCTCATCATGTTTTTCCTTCTCCTTGTTCTCATAGTCATCATCATCTTCCTCATCTTCTTTATCAACATCAATATTTGACAATAAGTCATCAGCTTCACTGTTTTCACCAGGAAAAGTTCCTGGCTTTTTGTAGATGTATTGAGCAAATTGTTTGTAATAATCGTAATCGTCATAATTGTTGAAATCGTCATCATAATCAATAAAATCTGCGTTCCTATTTTCTTTTTCTTCCTTGTTAACTGGCCTACCTAGCACCCCATAGACACCCTCTTTGAAATATATTGCATACAATAGGAACTTCTTCTTAACTTTTTTTAAGAAATTTATTAATTTCCATTTATACCTGTACAAAATATCTTTAACTTCCCATGATAAAATTTCCAGTCTTTTCAAAAGCAGCACAGTAACATACTTGATTTTCAACAAGATCAGTTTTTGTGTTTCTAACTTCAAAAAAAATTTAATCTTTTTAATTATTCTCTTTAAAATTTTACTTTCAAGCTTTTTGAGTTTTTCAATAATTGTTATGAGTTCAATGCATATCTTACTTTCAATCACTTCAACGTATTTTTTCAACTTGATCAATTGAACAATGATTTTAATAATCAGTTTCACTATTATTATTGGGAGTTTAATCAAAGAGATGAGCCCTTGTGTTTGAAACTCATTATGGTCGTCGCTGATCATAGAAAGTTGATCTATATAATATCCAGATTCATAGTCATCTGGCTCAACAAAAGGGATAAAAGCCAATGAATCAAGAATTTCACTGTTAGCCTTAACAAATGAATTTGGGTTTGTTGATAAAACCGTAAAAGAGTTTGGATTGTTAGCATAGAGATAGTCATAAATAGAGATGAAATCGTTGACATCTAAATCATCGATTAACTCGTATATAAAATAAAACTCATCATATAATTTCTGCAATCCTTCATATAATGTTTTTAATTCGTTTTCTAGTTCTTCAACAGATGCATTTTCCCATTTTTTGTCGTTAGTGTAGTCAATAATGTGTGTGAGATTAAAACTATTCAATACGTTTGTATCACCAAATAATTTATTAACCAACTCTTCTACTGTCACATATCGCTTTGCAAACAGCTTCTTTGTTTTGGTTGACGTCTCTGACAGTGAAGGCAATGATGACAGTAATACCAATGACTCATTACCCAAGATCTGTGATTGGTATTCAGTATTTTGAGAGACTAGCGCATAAAAGTCATTTTCCAAACTGGAAATAGGTTTAATTACAGTCAACAAACTGGATGCATAAGATGTAAATACCACTAGTAATGATAGCAACACAAAGGTGCCGCTTAACCTCATATTTGAAGCTTCTTTTATCTCAGGTCTAATATATTGAATAGACATCCAGGATGTATTGATCATTTAGTCAATCAATCATATATTCATGTTACACAAAAACAGATCCAATAATTATGTTATCTATGGATGCGGCTGAAATCTTCTCAAATTGTGCTAATCGAAATTGGAAAAAAAGCCATAGGGTACCAGTTGTATATCGAGGTATTTGGTATTGGCTTTTTCATAAGCGGATCTTTGGGATATATAACTTATAACAGTACAAACATAGAGAGTTAATAAATAGAAATTTCATCAACATTGTTATATTTATATTGATTACTATTGTTCAAGTATACAATGATATCACGCTTTCAATAAATGACACAAAGGAACATTTTGCTAGAACATTTGAAATATAAACTACAAATCCAGACAGTTAAAGGCTGCCACGGAGTCTTCTTGAGGCACTTTAGTAAAATAATTTTAGTCTTCAGCTGGTGAATGTTGTTGTGAAATGCGGTGAAATAGTAAACAGAGGCAACAATAACGGTTTGTTGCCCGGTTTTGAGAGCAGTTGTTGAAACTTTTTGGAAGACAAAGCAAAAATTTTGAAGTAGCAACATATAAATTGATCTAAAAGCAATTTAAGAGTTGTTAACTTATTTGAGAATTCTAAATATTTCCATACTTTTGATATCATTTGCGTTTTATTCAAGAAAACCTCAAAGAAATAAACAATTCCAATGAGCGAACGTGTTACTGAGAAACCAACTACCGCTTCTTTACCATCCGTCAAGGAAAATTTTATATCTTTAGTTCAAACATTACAGTTTGGATGGTTTATTGGTCACCTAACTGTGTTGCTAAGTTCTTTCTTCTACATTTTATCCTATCGTTCCAATTCAGGCGCTACGTGTTTCTGGTATAGACTGATCTTTGTTGGAGTAGTTGAATCATTTGGTATTATCATTTTTCAGACTTTCAAAAGTGCTAAAAGTTTGGATTTGAAATCATTATTACAGGATGATAATATCCAATACCTATATGCTGCTTTATTATGGTTATTTACCACAAGAACGACAATTTCAATTGTTCCTTTTGTCTTATTCTCAATCTTCCACTCATTGACTTACTTGAGATCCTGCATCTTACCGGCATTGAATTATCCAGTTGCTTCACCTTTATCAAACAGAATCAGTCAGTTTATCAGAAATAATAATGACAAATCCATGTTCATTTCGGCTAATTTTGAACTTTTCTTATTTGTTTTATTGGTCTTAAAGGCTATTTTTTTCAAGAAAGCTTCATGGATAAATTTATTTTTTTATTCAATTTTCATTAAATTAAGGTATGAAAAATCGATTTTTACAAGAAGTGTTTTAAAGAGCTGGGAAGTTAGAGTTGATGGTTTACTGGGATCAGAACATGTTCCTGTTGGTTTCAAATCAGGCTGGATTAATTTCAAGCAATTACTTAAACAACTAGCTCGCGTTAACTTATCTGGTACTAGTGTTCTAGTAGACAAAACTAACTAAGCTTTTTGTTGGACATGAATGAACCATGATTTGTAATAAATAGATTTATTTATAATTCAAATCAACTGCTATATACAGTTAATCTTTAGCACATTGATATTGTTATTGTTATAAGTGTCTACAATTATTCTATTGTGAGAGATAAGCCTATGTATGCTTTTTATCAAAAATATATAGCGAGTTGTTCTAAAAAATAGCCAGTAGCCACCAAAAAGAATTTCTACCTTTGAAATCAAGATTTGAGTTAAATGCAAATCAGTAAATATGAACATTGCGTTTCAATTCGAGATTGTTGAAACAAAAGTTTACTAAGTGGTATCGATCAATTTGAAGAGTAGTTTTTGATAAGAGCTCTTTTGTTTATAGATTCCCAATTTTACCCGCCCGTAAGCTCCTGATAACAATCAAACAGAATATTCTAGAAAGAAAAAAAATGGCTTCAAATCCCAGTATAGTGGTCATGTGACTCCGTGCTTAGCTCAGTCGGCAATAGTTAATAGCATAATTAAAAAGATTAATTGAACATCTTCCACCTATAGAAGGGTTTATTTTTTCCTAGACACATCTTCTCTTCACGTAGTTAATTTGCAAGCTAATTTATGAATATGAGCTACAGATCTTCGCACACGCTTTATTAGTGAAGTTTTCAATAATCTGAAAAGGTTATGTGCCCGTGATTATCTATTTTGAGAAGTTGCATCGACGATGGAATATACCAGAAAAAACTACTCAAAGTATATAAGGTGGACATTTTCCAAGTTCGTTCTTTCCTTTCAATTTTAGTTTTTGTTAAGGAATCTCATATATTTACTTATATTATATTCTTATTTATTATTACAACTTATTCAAATAAATTAAAATGAGTAAAGCTGTTGGGTATGTTAAAATATATGATAGCTATTATCAAATTTCAATTTTTGTCAGTTTTCATTTGGTTGTTAAATTGAAAAACTTTTCATTTTGAAAGTTTTACTATTTTTGAGTTCAATTCCATTTACTAGTTTCAACTTCAACAGATAAAACAAATCCAATTGAGTTTAGTTATAGAAAATTCATTTGTACCAAAGTGATTAATACTAACCCTTTCATAGTATTGATTTAGGTACTACCTATTCGTGTGTTGCTCACTTCGCTAACGATCGTGTTGAAATTATTGCAAACGATCAAGGTAACAGAACTACTCCATCTTTTGTTGCTTTCACTGATTCAGAAAGATTAATTGGTGATGCTGCTAAAAATCAAGCTGCTATGAACCCAGCTAACACCGTTTTTGATGCTAAACGTTTAATTGGTAGAAAATTCACCGATGCTGAAGTTCAAGGTGATATCAAACATTTCCCATTCAAAGTTGTTGATGTTGGAGGAAAACCACAAATTGAAGTTGAATTCAAAGGTGAAACTAAAGTTTTCACCCCAGAAGAAATTTCATCAATGATTTTGCTTAAAATGAAAGAAACAGCTGAAAACTTTTTAGGTGTCAAGGTTAACGATGCGGTTATTACCGTTCCAGCTTACTTCAACGATTCACAACGTCAAGCTACCAAAGATGCTGGTTTAATCTCTGGTTTAAATATTATGCGTATTATCAATGAACCAACTGCTGCTGCCATTGCTTATGGTTTAGACAAAAAAGGTGAAGGTGAAAAAAATGTTTTGATTTTTGATTTAGGTGGTGGTACTTTCGATGTTTCCTTATTATCTATTGAAGATGGTATCTTTGAAGTTAAATCTACTGCAGGTGACACCCATTTAGGTGGTGAAGATTTTGATAACAGATTAGTTACACATTTCGTTACTGAGTTTAAACGTAAAAACAAAAAAGATTTATCAACCAATCAAAGAGCATTACGTCGTCTAAGAACGGCATGTGAACGTGCTAAACGTACTTTATCATCATCAGCTCAAACTTCAATTGAAATTGATTCATTATTTGAAGGTATTGATTTTTATACTTCAATTACAAGAGCTAGATTTGAAGAATTATGTGGTGATTTATTCAGATCAACTATTGATCCAGTTGAAAAGGTTTTAAGAGATGCTAAATTAGACAAATCTTCAGTTGATGAAATTGTCCTAGTTGGTGGTTCTACCCGTATTCCAAAAGTTCAAAAATTAGTTTCCGACTATTTCAATGGTAAAGAACCAAATAGATCTATCAACCCTGATGAAGCTGTTGCATACGGTGCTGCTGTCCAAGCTGCTATCTTATCGGGTGATACTTCCTCAAAGACTCAAGATTTATTATTGTTAGATGTTGCCCCATTATCATTAGGTATTGAAACTGCCGGTGGTGTCATGACTAAATTAATTCCAAGAAACTCTACTATTCCAACCAAAAAATCTGAAACTTTCTCTACCTACGCTGATAACCAACCAGGTGTTTTAATTCAAGTTTTTGAAGGTGAACGTGCTAGAACAAAGGACAACAATTTATTAGGTAAATTTGAATTAGCTGGTATTCCACCAGCTCCAAGAGGTGTTCCACAAATTGAAGTTACTTTTGATATTGATGCTAATGGTATCCTGAATGTTTCTGCTGTTGAAAAAGGTACTGGTAAAACCAGTAAAATCACCATCACTAACGATAAAGGTAGATTATCAAAAGAAGATATTGAAAGAATGGTTTCAGAAGCTGAAAAATACAAGGAAGAAGATGAGAAAGAAGCATCACGTATTGCATCTAAAAACTCTTTAGAATCTTACTCATATTCTTTAAAAAACACCATTGGTGAAACTGCTTTCGCTGAAAAGGTTGAAGCTGCTGACAAAGAAGCTTTGACTAAAGCTATTGATGAAACTATTCAATGGTTAGATGCCAACTTAGCTGCTACTACCGAAGAATATGCTGATAAGCAAAAAGAGTTGGAAGGTGTTGCTAACCCAATTATGACTAAATTTTATCAAGCAGGTGGTGCCCCAGAAGGTGCTGCTCCAGGTGGCTTCCCAGGTGGTGCACCACCAGCTCCAGAAGCTGAAGGTCCAACCGTTGAAGAAGTTGATTAGATTTATTAGAAATATTTATATTTATATATATATATACATTAAATTTTGTTTAATTTTGGTTTATTTTGTTTGTTTTCTTATTTTGTATTCTTTTGGGGTAATTTTTGAAAAACATTTGAGAAAACAGCGGTTTATAGATGAAAAGATTTTTAGTTCTTTTTATTAATAATGATATTTTAGTTGAAGTTTAAAAAGTGGTATGTAGTACTATTCCTTTAAATCTTTAGTTGAAGAAGCTTCCTTTTCTTCTCTATATATCTACATGTATTTAGAATTCACTTCCTCTAAAATCGACAATTTTTTCAATATCAATGGATATTAAATGGTCCTGCTTAAAGCATTAGCATGTAAAAAAAGAACCCGAAAAGCGACTTTTTCAACAAAGTGATATATATCAACTATCTTTTTACAGAATTTAACTGAGTATTGTACATCTGATATTTGGCCATTTACCCTTATAAATTGGCCGTGTGGTCTAGTGGTATGATACTCGCTTTGGGTTAATAATCTTACAAAGGATTCACTACTAAGCATGCGAGTGGCCCTGGGTTCAATTCCCAGCTCGGCCCTTTTTTTAGTATTTCGATTACATTATAATGGAGAATTTAGCTAATGGAACTGCTTTAGTGAGCGTGATTTCAGAGCCATCGATTTATCGTAATCTCGATATATATCCGATAACGTGAAGAAGTTCCATAATTTAAACGAATGTGAAGCCCTTAGAAAAATTCTGTTTATGTTTTTGGTAATACTATTCAGCATGTGTTTTGAACTTGACCGAGGTGATAACTTCTAATAAAAGGCAGTTGGTAATTCAAAGAGTAAGTCGCGATATCAAATTGTATTCGGAAATTACAAAAGACTGGTCTCATATATATATACTTCTTCTCTTTAAAGAGTTACTATTCTTAATTATAACATAGAACTTTAAAAAAATGTGAACAAACATATTAACATAATTAAACCTGTTTCGACTCAAAATATTTAAACCAATAAACTTGGTCAAGCAAAGTTTTTTCCTTTGCATAAACTTGAGAAGGAACGCTTGGATCATATCTCACAGCATAACCGTGTTTTACACCACCGAACAAATCGATTTGATAAGGATTGCCATTTTTAGCTAGAGTTTTTTCAGTTAATGCTCTCAGCTCAGGTGTAAAAATAGAATCAACTTCAGCAGCAGAAATTAGCAACGGTTTTGTTATTTGCTCAACTTCTTCGATTGTAACATATGATGGATGTGCAACCGCACCGACATCAACAAAACGTTCCGATGATAACTGTTGAATAGCATATTTAGCACCAAAACAGTGACCAATTACACCTAAAAATTTTGGGTTTATTTCTTTCTTTAATTCATCGAAATACCCATCTACAATTGGTGCTGTAATATCTGGTGTATGGTTGACAAACCATCTTTTGAGGTATTCATAACCATCTGGATGGTCCAAAACTGCACTGTCACCTTTAAAAATATCAGGAATTAACACGTAGAAACCATGTTGTGCAAGCTGGTCTGCTAATAACATGCTGTTAATATAATGGTTACCATAGATATCAGTGATGATAACAATCACTTTACCATTGCTGGTTCCAGATTCATATGTATCTAAACCAAAAAGTTGACGATGTTGACCAACAGGAGTCCCTTTATGGTGAGTCGTTTCCAAACAACAAGCACCCGGTAAATTAGAAGCCATCTTTTAGATTGCGCAATTAATTCTTTAATATAGTTATAAAGTAATTCTAGTCACCAAAAAATTTTGTCGAACAAAAAACTTTGAACCTATAGGCTTTTTATATCAGAAACTATCTCCGTTATAATAGGATAAAATCTCCCTTCAATATGGTTAGATCCACTGAATATATATTATATAATCAGTGTAGGGGCTGAATAACCCTCAGTTTGGTTGGAAAAACGTAGTGGGGCTCTAAAGGAGATAAGAATTCTTTTAGCTAGAGATGATGTAATCAGTGAGACATATTTAAAGTACTATTTCCTATTTCCGTGCATACTCATCTCCCTCTCGTTGAAAAGCTTGATTCATTACAAATCAATATGGATTTATCGATAAACAAATTGTAGTATAAATTACAGTCGTCTTCCGGTTTTTATGTGAAGTTATTTAAACTAAAATTGCAGATCGACTGGTAAGATTTATTTTTGAAAATGTCTGCTTTAAGTTCATCCAGTGAGTCTCTATCCAAACAATCTATCGAACTCAAAGGAAAATCAACAGATTCCGACAACAACAACGAGGAGCCAATAGATTACCAGACAGAACTGATTAATGTTTTGTCACAAGATTCAAGGTCTCATGTATTGTCGAGGTTTGAGAAATTAGTCAAAACCTTATCTACAAGAACAGCAAAAGAGTTTCCTTCTGCTATTGACACTTCTGATTTTGATTTGCAGACAATATTGAAATCTTTTGTCAATGATTTAAGTGAGAGAGGTTCTAAATTGAGAGAAAGTGGTGTGCTGATAAGGGACTTATCTACTATTGGTACAGACAACTCTGTTTCGACTGCTGATACAGCTTTGGACCTACTACTATTACCTATTAAGCTTCCACAATCACTTTTTCAGAAGTCATCTACAAGAAAGATTATTAAAAGTTTCAATGGTCTAGTCAAGTCAGGTGAAATGTGTTTGGTTATTGGTAGACCTGGTGCTGGTTGCTCAACTTTATTAAAAACAATTGCTGGTGAAACACATCACTTTGTGGGCACTGAAGGTGATATCATTTATGATGGTATTCCACAGGCTGAAATGATTAAAGATTACAAATATGACTTACTTTACAATCCAGAATACGATAACCATTTTGCCCATCTGACTGTTGAACAAACATTGAGATTTGCAGTCGCGTGTAGAACACCAAATACAAGACCAAATAACATTACACGTGAAGAGTACATTACTATAATGACCGATCTATTAGCAACCGTATTTGGTTTGAGACATACTTATAAAACCAAGGTTGGTGATGATTTTGTTAGAGGTGTATCTGGTGGTGAACGTAAACGTGTTTCAATTGCTGAAGCTTTATCAGCAAGAGCTGCGATCTATTGTTGGGATAACGCAACAAGAGGGTTGGATTCTTCCACAGCTTTGGAATACGCTCAGGCAATTAGAACTACAACCAATCTATTGAGATCAACCTCATTTGTTACTATTTATCAAGCGAGTGAAAACATTTACGAAACTTTTGATAAAGTGACTATTTTATATAACGGGCACCAGATTTTCTTTGGTCCCGTTGAAAGAGCCAAAGCTTTCTTTGAAGAAATGGGATATGAACCAATTTATAGACAGTCCACAACTGAATTTTTAACTTCAATCACTGACCCTCTCGGTCGTTTTACAAAGCCAGGATTTGAAAATAAAGTTCCACAAACCGCCAAAGAATTTGAGACTTACTGGCTAAATTCTGACGACTTCAAATTGTTAAATGATGAGATTGATAACTACAATAAAAATGGTGAGGAAACAAGAAAATTGTTTGAAGATTCAATCCAGAACCATGAGAAAATGAAAAATCAAAGAAAAAGATCACAATTTACAATTACATACCAAGAACAATTAAGGTTGTTAACCATCCGTGGTTTCCAAAGAATCATTGGGGACAAAGCTTTTACGGTTATCAATTTGCTTATGGCTATGATAATTTCGATAGTTATTGGTTCATTATTTTATCAGATTCCTAAAACAACAGATGGAGCATTCGCAAGAGGGGGTGCTATATTTTTTGTCTTGATTTTTTTTGTTTTTACTTGTAGTGCTGAAATTGTTTTGACATTTCAAGTCCGTCCAATTATTCAAAGACAGCATTCTTATTCGTTTTATCATCCATCAGCGGAAGCAATTGCAGCTATTTTGACCGATTTTCCATTGAAATTTTTAGTAATGATTATTTTTAGTCTATTCGTTTATTTCTTGGCTGGTCTACAATATGCAGCTGATAGATATTTCATGTTTTTACTGTTTTTCACGGTTTGTACTCTTGTTGCAAAGATTTTGTTTCAAACAGTTGCTGCTATTTCACCACATTTGCCGATTGCAAACTCTTTAAGTGGTATTCTGTTACTAGCTATGGCTATTTATTCGTCGCTCATGATTCAGTTACCCTCAATACATCCTTGGTTTGTTTGGATTGCCTATATCAATCCAATCATGTATACTTTTGAAGCTTTGCTTGCAGGTGAATTTCATGGTCAGAGATTTAAGTGTACTGATAGTTATCTTATTCCAAGTGGTGATGGTTATGAAAATATATCCCCAGAAAACCAAGTTTGTGCTTTTGTTGGCTCCGAGACCGGTTCTTCGTATATTGATGGTGACAAGTATCTCAAGCTGTCATTTGAATATAGTTACAGTCATGTTTGGAGAAACTTCGGTATTCTTATTGGATATGTTGTTTTCTTTAGTTTTGTTTTGGTCTTTGTATCAGATTTATTGGTTTTTGGTGAAGGTACTGGTGATAAACTTCTATTTAAAAAAGGAAAAATCCCAGATGTTTTTGTTGAAGCTTCATCACAAAATAAAAAGGATGATGTTGAATTGAGTAATTCAGATGAACTTGATATAAATGTTGTCAAAAAGAATATTATTGAAATATTCAAAGATGAAGGCTTAGGAACTAATGATATTTTTAGTTGGAAGAATGTGGATTATGTTATTCCAACCAAAGATAAGTCAACTAGAAAGCTTTTGGATAATGTTCAGGGTTTTGTTAAGCCAGGTCAATTAACTGCTTTAATGGGTGAATCTGGAGCAGGAAAAACTACTTTACTAAATGTTTTGTCTCAAAGGATTGATTTTGGAACAATAACCGGTGACATGCTGGTTAATGGTTTACCAATTGATGGGTCTTTTAAAAAAAGAACTGGTTATGTTCAGCAACAAGATTTACATTTGGGTGAATTAACAGTTCGTGAATCTTTGCAATTTGCAGCAAGAATGAGAAGATCAGCTTCGGTACCAGACTCTGAGAAATTACAGTATGTTGAAAAAATTATCAATGTTTTAAATATGGGAGACTATGCAGATGCTATTGTCGGAGAAGCTGGTAATGGATTGAATGTTGAACAGCGCAAGAAATTATCTATTGGAGTTGAATTGGTTGCAAAACCATCTTTATTGCTCTTTTTAGATGAACCAACATCAGGATTAGATTCTCAATCATCATGGGCCATTGTTCAGTTACTAAAGGAATTAGCAAATGCAGGTCAAGCAATTTTATGTACTATTCATCAACCTTCTGCCACCTTATTTGAACAATTCGATAGATTATTTTTGTTGAAAAAGGGCGGTCAAACAGTTTACTTCGGTGATATTGGTAAACATTCGAAAGTCCTGTTAGATTATTTTGAAAAAAATGGTGCTAGAAGATGTGGAGAACATGAAAATCCTGCTGAGTATATTCTAGAGAGTATTGGTGCCGGTGCCACTGCGAGTGTCGAAGAAGACTGGCATCTAAAATGGGTTAATTCAACAGAATTTTCTGAAACTTCAAATGAAATCGAAAGATTACTCAAAAATGAGCAAAATTCTACACCTTCTACAAAATCTGATAATTTTGAAGTTGTAACAACCTCTAAATATCAAACTTCCTGGTTCACTCAACTGTATTATGTATATTTAAGAACCAATGTCCAATTTTATAGAGATCCAACTTATATTGCTTCAAAATTTGCCTTGTTGATTATATCAGGTTTATTTGTTGGGTTTACATTTTGGGCTTTGAAACCAACAATCATAGGTGTTCAAAATGCTCTGTTCGTTGCTTTCTTATCAATTCTCGTTGCATCACCAATGATCAATCAAATACAAGAAAAGGCTGTTTCTTCTAGATTACTATATGAAAATAGAGAGTCAGCAAGTAACACCTATCATTGGACTGTATTAATTTTTTCTGAATTTTTGGTTGAAATTCCGTATAATATCGCTGCTTCAACATTCTATTTCTTATCATGTTTTTATCCACTGAAATTGAATTTAAGTTCTAATCTAACTGGTTTGTTCTTCTTGAACTATTCAATCATTTATCAACTCTATCTCACCAGTTTCGGATTGTTCGTTTATTACATGGCACCAGATTTACCATCAGCAAACATTCTAGGTTCGATTTTAACAATCTTTATGGTCGCATTTAGTGGTGTTCTTCAGCCAGTTACTAATATGCCAGGGTTTTGGACATTCATGTACAAAGTTTCACCAATTACTTACTTCATCCAAAATCTGGCATCAATAATAAATCATGATAGAGTTATTAAATGTTCGGAGTCAGAACTATCATTTTTCAATCCACCTTCGGGTCGAACTTGTGGTGATTTTGTTTCGACTTTCATCAGTAACAATGGAGGTTATTTAACCGACCCTGATGCTACTTCAAATTGTGGCTATTGCAGTTATACCAATAGCGATGAATTACTCAAAAATTCAAGAAATATCGAGTTTTCCAATATTTGGAGAAATTTCGGTTTATTTTGGGTCTACATAGGATTTAATATTTTTGCAATGGTGGCATTGTATTATATTTTCCATGTTGCATCATTCAAGAGATCAAAGAAATAAGTGTTTTTTCCCTCGATATAAAATATACCCTAGCTGGGTTTGGGCTTTCAGCAGACTACCAGCTTTTTTTCCTATCTTTCCAGATAATTCCTAATTTCAGATGTTTATAAACTTTTTTGTAGTTGATAATTAGAGTGAGCCGCAAGTAGAGATAAGAAAAGAGGGACATGATTGGTGGACCTCGAAACTTTTTTTATTTCTCTGTTCGACTTATTCTCGAGTAGTGACACCAAAGAAGCAATTATATTTGCTTACTGTCCGAGACGGTTCTTGTAATGAGAACATATTTATTTACAAGTACTACAGACTTCTGTTGTTGCTTTGCATGCCTCAGTTATCTGACGTTACTGGTACATCCAACCAGTAAGCTGGTAGAGTGTGCCCAGGCTCAGATTTCGAGTCACTACCATCATGCAGAGAACATACAAACACTTCTAGGGAGCTATCTAGAAATTGCCCGACCATATAGTACCTCGTTAGACCTACTCAATCTATCTCTATTCTCAGCACTTCACGGAACCACAGGGCTCCATTGCCGTTACCCGGTATAGGTGGAGTGTGTCCTTTGTCCATCCGAACCATTAATCCGACTGGTAAAATGTTGGTTTTAGACATTCAAATGACTTCTAATGGAAGAACGCGAAACTGTGCTAAAACTGTCCAACTTACTAAACACAGTTTTGAAAGTGTCACGCAATCATATTTTTGATTTTTACACCAACAGGAACAGCTTAATGAGCTAAGTAAAACTTTTTGCTCAATTTCCTGTGCCAACTTCTGAATGAAACCCAACAAACATTGTCTGACATCTGTAAACGTGCCATTAAGACCAGGTTTTGTTCAGAAAAAAAATTGTAGAAGTCGACTGTATTTCAAAAAACTCGCATCAAAGGTTAAACGCGCTGTAAACGAAGAATTTTTTGAAAATCGGACATTCTGTGGATTTTCTTATAAAACCAGGTTGAAAGGGAAAACAAATAAGAAATCTTTTAATAATTTAATTTATTTGAAGTCAGTTTGCTCAATCAATCACTCATTCTTTTCACAAGTTGTTCATTTATTCTCTGAGCTAATTGGTTTTATTTATTTCAGTATTTATATTCCTCATAATTCGGACGACCTTTAATTATCATTATAGTAAGTTACCGCCAATCACGTTCTTATCAACTCAATTAGTCTAACTATTGGCAGAGCATAGAAATAAAATAGAGAAAAATGCCAAATCACAAAGTTGTTCATGAAGCTAAAAACGTTAAAGCACGTTCTGCTCCAGACCACTTTTATAAATCACAACCAGGTAAATCGTATATCACTGACTTAGCACACTACAAGGAGATGTACCAGCAATCAATTGACGATCCAGAAGCTTTTTTCGGGCCATTAGCCAACGAGTTTCTATCGTGGGATAAACCTTTCACCAAAGTCCAAAGCGGTTCTCTGGAAAATGGCGATGTTGCTTGGTTTTTAAACGGTGAACTGAACGCTTCTTACAATTGTGTTGATAGACATGCTTTTGCAAATCCTGCCAAACCAGCTTTGATATATGAAGCTGACGACGAAAAAGAAAATAGAATCATTACTTTCGGAGAATTATTGAGACAGGTTTCTGAAGTTGCAAGTGTTTTACAAAGTTGGGGTGTTGGAAAAGGAGACACCGTTGCTGTATACTTGCCAATGATTCCAGAAGCTGTTGTCGCCATGCTAGCCGTAGCAAGGTTAGGTGCTATCCATTCAGTCATCTTTGCCGGTTTTTCAGCTGGTTCTTTAAGAGATCGTGTTATTGATGCTGGTTGTAAAGTTGTTATTACCTGTGATGAAGGTAAAAGAGGTGGTAAAATCGTTAACACTAAAAGAATTGTTGACGAAGCCTTAAACAAAGCCGATGTAGTCAAAAATGTTTTAGTTTTCCAAAGAACTGGATCTGCAAATATTCCAATGACCGAAGGTAGAGATTTTTGGTGGCACGAAGAAGCACAAAAATACAGAGGGTATCTACCACCAACCCCTGTTTCATCTGAAGATCCTTTGTTTCTATTATATACTTCAGGTTCAACTGGAACTCCAAAAGGTGTTGTTCATACAACTGGTGGTTACTTACTAGGTGCCGCATTAACTACTCGTTATGTTTTTGATATCCATCCAGAAGATGTCTTATTTACTGCCGGTGATGTTGGTTGGATTACAGGACATACATATGCTTTATATGGTCCATTGGTATTAGGTACTGCTACCATTATTTTTGAATCAACACCAGCTTATCCAGATTATGGTAGATATTGGAGAATTATTGAGCGTCATAAGGCTACTCATTTTTATGTTGCTCCAACAGCTTTAAGATTAATTAAAAGAGTTGGTGAAGATGAAATTGATAAATACGATATCTCATCTCTAAGAACCTTAGGCTCTGTCGGTGAACCAATTGCTCCAGATTTATGGGAGTGGTACGATCAAAAAATTGGTAAAGGTAATTGTGTTATTTGTGATACTATGTGGCAAACTGAATCCGGTTCCCATTTAATTGCTCCATTAGCAGGTGCAGTTCCAACAAAACCAGGTTCTGCCACCGTTCCCTTCTTCGGTGTAAACGCTGTTATAATTGATCCAGTCTCTGGTGAAGAGCTAAAAGGTAACGACGTGGAAGGTGTCTTAGCTGTTAAAGCACCTTGGCCATCTATGGCAAGAACTGTTTGGAAAGCACATAATCGTTATATTGAAACTTATCTAAAACCATATCCAGGTTATTATTTCACAGGTGATGGTGCGGGTAGAGATCATGATGGTTATTACTGGATCAGAGGTAGAGTTGATGATGTCGTTAATGTTTCAGGTCATAGACTATCAACTGCAGAAATTGAGACCGCTTTAACTGAACATATTGGTGTTTCTGAAAGTGCAGTTGTGGGAATTCCAGATGAATTAACTGGACAAGCAATTATTGCCTTTGTTTCTTTGAAAGACGGCTATTTAGTTGCCAAGAACTCAGAAATTACAGACTCTATTAATCATATTACCTCAGATAAATTACGCCGCGAATTAGTCTTGCAAGTTAGGGGTGAAATTGGTCCATTTGCTGGTCCAAAAACCGTCATAATTGTTGATGACTTACCAAAAACAAGATCTGGTAAAATCATGAGAAGAATTTTGAGAAAAATTACTTCAAATGAAGCGGATCAATTAGGTGATTTATCAACTTTAGCTAATGCCGATATTGTCGGCCATATTGTTGAAGCAGTTGATGAACAATTTTTTGGCTTGAAAAAATAGATTTTTATTTATTTATTTTGATTTTAATACATATGTTGTCTGCTTTGCTTTTATTACACAATTATTATTGCTATTATACGATTCACCGATTTGTAAAATATTATGAAACCGAAAACATAGTAGAACGATTGCTGAAACAGCAATGGGTCTTCATCAATTTTATGTATTTCATAGACTAAATGACCTCAAAACGTGGACACTAAAAAAAACTATGTCCCGGATATCTAACTTCGTTGACTAAGGATAATAGACACCCCCCTATATTAGAGATTGAGTTTGGCATTGCTTATACTCCGCAATCATACGAAGTGGGACATTATTTGACGAAGAAAAAAAGAGTAAAACAATGCGCGAGCCCGGAGTCGAACCGGGGGCTCGAAGATGGCAACTTCGAATTTTACC
>JAJMCJ010000025.1:0-68745 GCA_030572875.1 Wickerhamomyces kurtzmanii | reverse complement strand
TTCAGTCCCGTCAACCTTCGATTTTCTTTCAAGATTTCTTCATTATTTTCTGGAGCTTCATCGAAAACGTTAAAAAAGTACTCATCTTTGTTGTATATTTCCATAACACTAGCCTTGTTGCCGCACCTATAACAGTAATTTGGAGCTGACCAAACAGTTGTAACCAGTCCATTAAAATATATTTGATACCCATCGTTGCACAGTTGATGTGCTCTCAATATCTTATCCATTTGATTCATGTCTAGGAACCTTTTGACAACCTCGATACCAAAAGTGTATCCTGCACCTCTTGGAGACAATGAAAAATTTTCATTTTCATCATCAGGATCTGACCATACTAGATCTGCCATTGCGCCCTCATGTGGAATTTCTCGGAATCTATCAACTAACTTTATTTGATCAATAGTTTGTACATTGGGTGATAGTCCGCCGTGAGTGCAAAATATAGAATCATCAATAACAACCGACAAGATCAAATAGTCAAACATATCAGTGAAGTAAAACCAAGTGTTTGGTGATCCGTACTTTCGAATACATTCAGAATAAAATCCGTAGTTCTGAGTAATCTGTCTTGATTCATGATTTCCACGGACTAGGTAAACTCTGGTGGGATATCTCAATTTCAGACAAACCAGTAAAGTTATAGTTTCCACACTGAACATGCCTCTATCAACGTAGTCTCCCAAAAACAGATAGTTTGTGTCAGGGCAATATCCCCCAATTCTGAATATTTCTATCAAATCATGAAACTGCCCGTGTATATCGCCGACGACAGTAACTGGTGAAGATATATAAACAACATTACTTTCCTTGACTAGTATTTCCTTGAGCTTAAAGCATAATGCTTTAACTGTGACTTCTGGAAGTAGTTCACGGCGATACAATCTTTCGATACACTCATCCAATTCAACATTAGCTGTAGGTTAGAAGCAGATCCAATTTCAAGTGATGATATTAATACGTACACGTTAACAAATCTGGCATAACAATATAAATACCAAATATGTCTAATAAAATGCAAAGACTAAATCACCAAAACAAGTAAGCAAACAAACGAAAAGTGTATATGATGAGTTGGACTGTCTTTTTCCGAGAGAGTGCTTTGGTAGTGTTCAGGTATTTCTCACTAAGATATAGCTAAAATAGTGATTTCTTCCAACAAGACCTCGGAGCCCTCGAGAACCTCGGAACTATTATTTGGAACTATTAAACACAGTTTTCAAATTGATTTTGATTTCAATTCAAATATATATGAGAATAAATAACTATTGTTAATTCTTGGGTTTTATTGAGTTAAAGTAGGAGACTGTGTATCCTTCAGTTTTTAATAGCTAGAAGTCGACAATCATTTGGGAAAACAATTTTACCAGACGAGCCGATATTATTCAAGCAAAATAGAAACAAACAATAAAGCTCAGACAATTAAATAATATGAAATGAAGAAAGCTCAACTAAATAGATCAAATTCTTCACCTATTCAACCAACTGTGGTGAAACCGGTTATAAACGAGCCTTTGCTACACAGAAGTTCCAGTTCAGCGGTATCGAACGCCTCAAAGCAATATGTTGATTCTTCACCGAAAAGTTTATCTTATAGACCACCAAATACAGCTCTACAACGAATGCCCTCTAAGGATACTGCAAACTCGCCGGCCAGAACCCCATCAAGCACTTACGCCAGGCTGGCGTCAGCTCCAAAACTGAGAACCTCCAGTTCATACTCAAAAAACTATTACGTTCAAGAAAAAACTTATCTGAAAAAAATGAAAAATGAATATATTGATGATTACTACACCAAAGCAATAACCCCAGACGCTAACGAGAGTGATGATGATATTGATGATGACGAATCTACTTTTTCAGAAAATCATTCAGAGCTTCTTATGGATGACGAAAACTTTCAAATCGATCCTTATAACTCTCTAGATTCCAATTTTATTGATCAAGGCAAGGATAACCCATTGGTTTTGCAAAGGTTAGAATGGCAGACAATGTTATGTTCTGTTTTGACTGGTGATGTTGTCAGATCAGAAAAAACAAAATTAAATGTCGCCAACGAGATTTCTTTCAAAGCGACGTATAAAGAAAATTTATGGATGGGTATTAGAGCGTATATATTTGGTAGAACTGAAGAAGAGCAAAAGAAAGTAGTTGAATACTCAAGAACTTTGTCGGACGAAATTTTTAATGACATTTTGAATTTTAAGATTAGAGGTGACGAGGAAACGTACAGTGTTGATAACGCTTTAGTTCAGGTTTCTCTAATTTTAGACAAGTATGAAAAAGTTCAAGAGTTATGGATAAATGTAAAGGAAATGCAGAACAGCAAACCTATTTGTGCAAGTGAAGAATTTCAGAAAAGGATTGATGCTTTAAATTCCTGGAATTCAATAACACAAGCAATAAAACGAGAAATTTCGTTTCTCCAAGAATGGACAGAAAATGACGATTGTGATGTTACTGCTGTCGCCTCAATCGAACACAACGGTATTTTTGTTAACGATAGATCTTTTGCGGAAACCATCTTGAAAGAAAAAGATATTGCGTCAATATTCGAAAAGAGAATTTTTAGACCTCACGGCCCATGGATACTTAAAGCAAGGTCTTCTTATTTTTATTACTATGAGATATTTGACAATCTAAATTTGCCAAGTTTTATTGACAACTTATTTTTATTAATTGTTTTTCCAGTAAAATTGATTCAAGAAATTTTGAAGATTAGATTAATATATGCTAAGAAATTACATAACCCAACAATGATGATGATCGATCAGATGATTGATGATTTCGGTTCATATGTTAAATTAGCAATTGATATCAAGCAGACAATTTTGTACTATAGCAAAAAGGACACAGGTTGGGACGTTCATGATTGTATAACTGAAGATTTTGATAAAACTGTTCTAGAATCAATTCATTATCTCTTTATTTTATTACACAGGAAATTATTAGATAGTTCAAGAAAAACTTTCAGAACTTTCAAAGAACCAGAGGAACTGCAAAAACATTGGGATTTGTTGAAGAATTTAGGATCGGTCATTGAAGGAGGTAGTGTTGAGATCTGTGAACAAATCGCATCAATAACTTCAAAAATATCAACTCGGCTTCTGACTTATCTAGTGTACCAAGTTGATCATCCAGCCAATGCAAATATTTTTGATCTGACACGATGGTTCACTCAGTCTCTTGAAAATTTTGGTTCGTTAAAACGAAGATTAACAAGATTTTCTAACAGTGTTGTGAAATCAGTTCAAAACGCTGCCAGTTTTCAATTAAATAAAGTTAAAATGCTTTTAGAATTATTAAAGAATTCTAATCACTTTTTAGTTTACACTGGGTCGTTAGAGAAAAACGGTATATATATTTTTGCAAGTAGAAATTTATTTGGTAAAGATGATGAAATTCTGAAGATTTTGCGAGGTTCAGAAATCGGCACTGATTTACACAAATCACACCAAAGCATTTATGGTATTGATGAGTATATAAATCCTGTTGGTAACCATGAGGAAGGGAGTTCTGTGGAAGAATATAAAGATTTTGATGAAGAAGAGCGTTATGGCTATGTTGTTGCCGTGTGTCCTACTAAACCAATGGTTTGGGAAGGTAGATTGATAAATGTTGATACTGGTGATGTTTCCATTGATGTTAAACCTGGAAAATTATTATTCATTTCACAAGGCTCAGCCTCGACATTGAAGTTTACTAAACCAAGCTTCATGAATATTGCTGAAGATTCTGTTACATACATAGAAGAGAGGTGCAGCTTACCAAAGGTTCAAAATGAAATTTCAAGAACTAACAGAATTCACTATAAAATTGCTACTTCAGTCTTAGATAAAATTCCTGACGTTCTCAAAGCATGTATGAAAGTTCCAGGCTCTCAAGATTTAGTTCAAAATGCATTTGTATTTTCAAGAGATTTTGCTAAGACATATTTAAAACAGACAGACTCTTCCAAAAAGTCAATTATCATTATGAAAATGATTGAATTTAGCATTCATTGGGTTAGTTTCATAGTAGATGATTGTATCCCAACCGATCAAAAGACTTTTAGGTGGTGTGTTTCCGCCTTGGAGCTTGCAATGGAGGTCACAAAGGGTTTTAACATATTAACTTTAAGTGAAGAACAATTCAATCTGCTAAAGTCAAAAGTTGCGGGTTGTATGTCATTACTGATATCACACTTCGATATAATGGGGGCGAGATCAAGTGTTGAAGCAGAAAAGAAAAAAATATTGAACCTATCCATACCACATTTGCTGGATAACGACGAGGAGATTCTCAACGCGTTTACAGAAGAAACTATGAAATGTATCAAAGAGTTAGAGTTGGAAAGAGAATCCCAAAAAGTCGGTAAAGTATTAGACGATACGAATACAGAAAATCAATACTTGACGTTTTTAGCGTCTTCTTTTTCAAGTGTATCGATTAGATGGCAAAAAAGAAAGTTTATTGGTGGGGGAAGTTTTGGTAGTGTCTATTCTGCAATTAATCTAGATACCGGTACTATCTTAGCAGTCAAAGAAATTAGATTTCAAGATAGTCATTCGATTCAAAAGATTGTTCCATCTATTAAAGAAGAGATGACTGTTTTAGAAATGCTGAACCATCCAAATGTTGTCCAATATTATGGTGTCGAAGTTCATCGTGATAAAGTTTACATCTTCATGGAATATTGTGAAGGAGGCTCACTGGCTGGGCTGTTAGAACACGGTAGAATTGAAGATGAAACTGTCATTCAGGTTTATGCTTTACAAATGCTGGAAGGTGTTGCATACTTACACCAATCTGGTATTGTTCATAGAGATATCAAACCTGAAAATATATTATTGGATCACAACGGTATTATTAAATTTGTTGACTTTGGGGCTGCAAAAGTTATTGCTAAGAACTCCTCAAAAAAACCAGTACAGCAAAACTTAAACACCATGACTGGAACACCAATGTATATGTCACCAGAAGTTATTACAGGTACCGACGCTGGAATATATGGTGGTGTTGATATTTGGTCACTAGGTTGTTGTATATTAGAGATGGCCACGGGTCGCAGGCCTTGGGCTAATTTAGACAATGAATGGGCTATAATGTACCACATTGCAGCAGGCCATTTGCCCCAACTACCTGCTCCAAATCATTTAAGTAAAGCTGGTCTAAAATTCTTATCAAAATGTTTGGAGCAGGACCCGAACAAGAGAAGCTCGGCTGTTGAATTATTGGCTGATCCTTGGATTGTTTCAATCCGTGTGGAAGCCTTTGGTGATAGCACGTCGTCCTCAGAAGCTTCTTCAGAGAATGGTGGCTAAATGTATTTTTATCAATGATGAGTGTTTTGTAAATTGATTTTTGTTCCTTTTGGTTTATTTGTAGCAGTTTAATTGACTTTCAACCTTTTTTCAATTTTTGGATTTTGAATATATATTTTATATAATTGTATGTGTGTGGTTAGTTTATTAAGGAGCGTTGTTTATATCAGATTATATGGAAATAACTGTTCTTTTAGTAGAAATATTTTAGTTTATTCAGATGTGCTCCGTTCAAAAAACATTACCCGGGTTAATGCGATGAGATGAAAAAAAAATTTTATAGTATAATTATTTGTTAAATACATACAGAAAACATTTGAAAATACCTGAGATATTCAAAGAACGCATTTGTGATAATGGCTACAGTAATACCTCCTCCTTCGAAAAAACAAAAGAGACTAGCTCAACAACCAAGAGATGTTGAAATAATCCCAGATGATTTACCAAACGTACTCATCAAATTTCAAGCATCAGATACAGGTGAATCGATTGGTGGAAGTATCAGAGTTCCAGGTAACATTTCAGAAAAACAATTGGAGCAACTACTGAATCAGCTGATTGGTGAAAATGAAGATCCAGTACCTTACTCTTTTAGTTTATTGAGTGATGCTGACAAAGGTACTCTGGTTGATATTAAAGACAATATATACTCCTCAATTTTAAAACCGGGTCTGAAAACAACAGAAGATTTCATGACATTGGTATATACACCACAAGCTATTTTTAAAGTTAGACCGGTTACAAGATCATCAGCTTCTATTGCAGGACACGGTTCTACAATTTTGGCATCACAGTTTGCCCCATATACAAGCTCCAAGATGGTCACTGGAGCAGGTGACAACACAGCAAGAATTTGGGATTGTGATACTCAAACACCAATGGCTACATTGGTCGGACACACAAACTGGGTTTTAGTTGTTAGTTGGTCGCCAGATGGTGAAATTATCGCTACTGGTTCAATGGATAGTACAGTTAGACTATGGGAAGGTGACAAGGGTAAACCGATTGGTGATTCATTGAAGGGACACACAAAATGGATTTCTTCACTGGCATGGGAGCCTATTCATTTAGTTACACCAGGTGATAAACCAAGATTGTGTTCGGGCTCAAAAGATGGTACTATTAAAGTTTGGGACGTTTCAAGAAGAGTATGTACCATGACAATGAGCGGACACAGTTCTGCAATTTCATGTGTTAAATGGAGTGGTAGTGGTATTATTTATTCTGCATCTCATGATAAAACTATCAAGGTTTGGGACGCTGAATCAGGTAAATGTATAAACACTTTAAGAGCACATGCTCATTGGGTGAATCATTTATCACTCTCGACAGATTATGTTTTGAGAATGGGAGCTTTTGATCATTCTGGTGTGAGACCGACAAGTCCAGAAGAAGCACAGAAAAAAGCATTAGCAAATTACGAAAAAGCCGCAAAAATCAATGGCCAAATTGAAGAAAGAATTGTGACAGCAAGCGATGATTTCACAATGTACTTATGGGAGCCACTAAAATCTGCGAAGCCTATATGTAGAATGACAGGACATCAGAAGCTAGTTAACCACGTTGCATTTTCACCAGATGGCAGATATATTGTATCAGCTTCATTTGATAATTCAATCAAATTATGGGATGGTAGAACAGGTAAATTTATTGCCACATTTAGAGGTCATGTTGCTGCAGTATATCAAGTCGCATGGTCCTCTGATTGTAGACTCCTCGTTAGTTGTTCGAAAGATACTACATTGAAAGTCTGGGACGTTAGAACAAGAAAGTTGTCAGTTGATCTACCAGGACATGCTGATGAAGTCTATTGTGTTGACTGGAGTGTTGACGGAAAACGAGTTGCAAGTGGGGGTAAAGACAAAAATGTTAGATTATGGACTCACTAGAGTAATTTAAAAAGTGGATTACCATATATGTATATTAGTAACTATATCTAAAGCTTTTTTTTCAGCGACGGTCTGTTTTGTAGAACTGGATTGGAAATTAGTATGGTGTTTCTATCTGATACTACGACGCGACGCGTCTTGTCATGTTTTATGGCCAAGTCGGGTAATACATGAGAAAAAAAGACGATTAAATACACTTCAATGGAAAATACATAGTGATAAATAAAAACTTTCTAGAAATAAATACTTAAATCACAAAGAAAAACATGTTCAAGAGATCAACCGGCTTAATAAGATCTTTTCAAAGACAGCATATTAGATTACATTCCACTGAAGAAAGTGATTTTTTGATTCCATCAATATTTCCTTCATTAGGTGAGATAAGTGCAGAAGATTTAGGTAATTTTAGTAAGTTTGGTTATAAAAATTACTTTATTGAAAGAAGTAGAAATGATAATTTACCAGTCTACTCCGAATTTAAAAGGGGTGTCAGAATCACCGAGATTAGAAAGATTCAAGGCGATGTGATTCATTTAAGAAATGATTTACAAGAAGCTTTACAAGATATCAAAAAAGAGGACTTTAAAGTTTTAATGCAATCTAAAAAGATACAAATCAAGGGTGACCATGTTGGAAAAGTTCAGAACATATTGAAAACGGTTTTTTAAACTGAACTGAGGATTGTGCTGAAAGGTTTATATATATAGTTGTTGAGAATTTGTAAATATATACAATGTAACAGCAAGATGTAGATAGTTATTTTCATTTTTTACTCGATCGAACTACATAACCTAAAAAGAATACATATTTTTTGTATACTATTTATTGTATTCATGCATCAAAGCATTAAACATTAAAACGGTCTTGTTGACTATTCAAACGGTAATCGGAAGTTGTATCAATTTTTTCATAGATAAAAAATCTGTTGTCTCTTTTAATTACCTTATCAACAACTTCTAAGATTGGTACGAATGTTTTGTTTTTGATGGCTTCTTCCAATATTTGAAAGCCGTTCTCGAATTTGGAACCAAACTCAAAAATTGGGTCAAAATCCAAGCCATTGAAACCTTTAACAGAAGCTATTTTAATCCATGTTGTATCTTTTGCTGCTGGCAGCTTTTTATCAGATTTCAAATCATTATCAAATGAAGAAATTAAATAATCAAAGGATTCCCATTGCGAAATAAGTTGGGTAATATTCTCGGTTCTATCATATGTTATATTTATTGGTAACAGATCATTGTTCAGTTCACCAAATAAGGTAACACCAGTCATACAAACTGGAACCTCAATATGAACGGATAGGCTAGAGACCAAATTTGTTTGGTTGTTGTTTATTCTATTGATGATTATATCATTAAATTTGGATAAGGCTATACCACCTGGGTAATTCAGTGATGAGATATATAACATTATCAGTGACAAAAAGAATGAACCTAATGCACCAAATAGAATACCAAATATGATTAACTTATTGACAAATCGTCTGCCAAATTCATTAAAAAAGCTGGAAGCACCAGCTGCAGCAACCAACGTTAAATAAGGAATAACATAAACAATAAACCTCCATTCCTTGTGAGGTTGAACAGACATGTTCAAAATGTATGCAAGAGAAGAATAACCAATGATTTGGATTGAATCATTCCCTGATAGATCATTTTTCAAACCTGAACCTAAAAGGAACAAAACAGTAGGTGGTGCAAAGATAGCAAAAGAATATTTTGTGAAGTACGCTAAAAATGGTTCAACGCCCCATTCCGCACTTTTACCTTGAATAACATTGAAATAAAACGAAGAGAGTTCAGGAATTGTTAATTGTCCCCAAAAATAAGAATCAATGGTTAATGAAATTAGAGAGCCTGAACCGACGCCAATAATTCCGCTTTTAACTATATCCTTAATCGAAATTTTCTTGAACATAACCAGTACAAAAGCAAAACTTGCAGCTAATACACCGATCTCCAACCTAAATACAATGCCCGCGAACGATAAAATCTTAATGAAAGTAGCATAATCACCATTAATCAAATATGTGATTGCATAGTTGGTTACTGGTAAGACGATAAAGTTAGGTAACGCTCTAGAGGAGTAATAAATTAAATGGAATTGAGAGTACTGCAACAGAGCAAACCAAAATCCAATTGTAACCAAATGTGATCCTTTCAAAGAAGCTTTTTTCGAGATTGTATCGTTTTCCGCATCTTCATATTTTGATTGAATAGCTGATCTTAGTCTGATTAAACTCAAGCCATTTAGTATACCGATGATACCTCTGACTAGTAATTGTAGATCCATTTCGGTTAAAGCATTTGGATTCAAATAGGTTGATAATTGTTTGAAAGGGTATGCAATTGCCGAAATAACTAAAGAACCTGCAAAAGTACGTGGTACCACTCCTGTGAACTCCAAGTGATCATAGTTTTCTAAGTGGAAAACACCATACTTCAATATATCATGAATTGCTTGAATGTTAAAGCTTTCTTCAACCTTGGTATATGGGGAGACAGCTAAGTGTAACGATATTAAACCAATTAAGATTGTGTCAAAAGAAATCCAGCTCATTGGAACAACAGAAAGATATATATATATAAATCAGTAATAAACCTATGATTTCTTATAAATTTTAAAAGAAATGAAATAAAATGATAGTAAAATTATTTGAGATGACACCCGGCAATTATGATAATGCCGATGAAAATTATTTTAGTTTCTTACAGAACCGAGAACAACATTAGCAACATGATGAACGACAATTTCAACAACGATGATAACGATGTACCGACTTTAGTAACTGGTGACGAGCAAGATATTGCAGAGATTATAGAGAACTTGTGCGATATCGAACAGAAAACTGAGCGAAAACTGCTGAACAAGATCAAGAATCTGAACAGTTCAATCGCAAACACCTCTGAAAATACAAAGATTCCAATCACAATAATAACTGGGTATTTAGGAAGTGGCAAATCTACATTATTAGATAAAATATCAAAACATAGCGGTAAAAAGTTAGCCATAATATTGAATGAATTTGGCGATTCCTCCGAGATTGAAAAAAGTTTAGTAATTAAAGATGGTGACAAAGCATATGAAGAATGGCTCGATTTGGGTAACGGGTGTTTATGCTGTTCGGTTAAAGACGTTGGTGTCAAAGCGATTGAAGATTTAATTAATCGAAGTGGGAATAAAATTGATTATATTCTATTGGAGACTTCAGGTGTTGCTGATCCCGCACCGATCTGTAAAATGTTCTGGCTTGATGACGGCTTAAAATCAAATGTTTATATAGATGGTGTGATTACTGTTCTTGATTCGGCTAACATTGAGACTTGTCTGAATGATTTTGGTGGCCATTGGCACCGAGAGAACAAACATTTAGACAAAGATGATAGCATCAGAGAAGGTATAACTACTGCTCATTTACAGATTGCATTAGCTGATGTTATTCTATTGAACAAGATCGACCGCATTGATACCTCAAAAATTCGTGAAATTGAAAAAGTCATCAAGAGCATTAATTCAGTTGCTCCTGTTTACGAAACTAGCTTTGGTGATATTGATCTGGATAAAATTTTAGATCTACATGCATTTGAGTCAAATGTCAAATTGTCTGCAAGTGACAGTAATTATCACGATCCAAGAATTTCAACTATCTCAATAACATTTCCAGCAATTAACGAAATTCAACTTCATTTAATTGAAACATTTCTTCAGCATATATTATGGGAGTCGAAAATATTAGATAAAACCGTTGAAATTCATCGACTAAAAGGCTTACTAATAGATACAAGTGAAAATGTTAAAATTATTCAAGGTGTCAGGGATGTTTACGATATTATTGATGGTTTTAACAATGGCTCTACAAAATGCAAGATTGTTTTAATTGGTAAAAATTTGAATAAAGAGGATACAATTAATGAGTTTAAAAATTTTACAAATATCGATATCATTTAAGAACTCTTAATCAAATGTTTTAACAGAAACATACTTCTTTTCAACTTTCATTGATCTTTTGATCTTCACACCAATATAGACTAAAATCAGACAAACCATTAAAATTAAAATAACGATTGGTCTTGGGTCAGTTGGTTCAGGTTTGTTATCTTTGAAGTACTGTTCAATTTTTTCATCTGGAACATCCGTATGTTCAACTGAAATTTTGGAAATTTTGACATCTTTCACTGGCCTATCGTTTTTATTGGTTTCAACAAGCTGTATATTCTCTATGATTAAGTTTAAACCATCTGTAACTTGCCCAAATACAACGTGCTTGCCATTCAAGGAATTTGTCACCACTGTAGTTATGAAAAATTGTGAACCATTTGAGTCTGGACCTGAGTTTGCCATGCTTAGTCTACCTGGCCTATCGTGTAGAATTCGAAAAGTTTCATCTTCAAATCTACCACCGTATATAGAATAACCGCCAACTCCAGAGCTGTACTGGAAGTCACCTCCTTGAATCATGAAATCCTTGATAATCCTGTGGAATATAGAATCTAAGTATCCGACTGTTTCATCTTTGTTTGATGGCTTGAAACCTTTGCTCAGTTCAATAAAGTTTTTCACTGTTTTTGGTACAACTGAACCAAATAAACCAACCGTAATGTTTCCCAATATTTCAGTATCTTGTGTAATTTCAAAGGTAACAGTGTCCGTAATTGGCGGATCCTCTGGTATATCTATTGGAGCACAAAAGGCGGCCGCAAAAAGCGTTATCAACAAATAGATAAGCTTCATTTCTTTCGTTAATAACAATTATATAAGAAGTTAAAAGACATTTATTTGTTACTCGCGCCTATATATACCACATCACGTGACCAGACCAGACCAGAGATCAAAAACTCTGATTTATCTGTAAAGGGCTTGATAAGCAACCATACACAAAGAGGTTGTTAAAGTAGCCATTAGCAAGTTAACGCCATTATTACTCAGGATGTTTTTGCCGGATACCCTTACGAGTTCATTGTGTTCTTTGAGAGTATCTTCTTGGATCTTGACACCCCCGAACGATTCGATGATTAAACCGTCTTTCTTGTCCACTATAGAAGATTGTAGTAAAGCACCTAACAGTGAATCAATTATTGTTCCAAGTAATCCGCTGATACTGAAGAATATAAAATTAGTTAGATAGTCACCGTTGAAAGTGAAAATAGAAATCAAACTTATTAGAGACGACCCAATTAAACCACAAACTAGTCCGAATGCTGATATACCACCATTTGTTCCAGGTGGGCATTTCTTCAAGGTTGTAATCAAAATTGGGGATCGACTAGACAGTATACCTAGCTCAGAAGACCATGTATCAGCAGTAACTGCACAATAATGACTTACAACTCCGGCTTTCCATATATTCTCAAATCCAGGTTTTAGGAATATTAACAGAATGAGAACTGTGGCAATTATTGAATTTGATAGAACTTGAATGTGAGTTCTTTGCGAATGGGACCCGGTTGCAGCATCCATCATTGGCTTTGTTAAATTTGATTTTGTTACGTGTTTATACTTTGTTAGTATAGTTCCTGATGAGTAGAAGATAACCAATAAAATGAGATAAAGATTGGTTTTAGTCAACGAATGGATAACACCAGTGATAAAGGCTGTTAAGATTCCTTTTTTTGTCAAAGATTTGTGTATGTATGCTCTGTAGACAACGTATGACAGAATTAAAGAACGAAACAGAATTGAAGGTTTATCTTCCATATTTATTGTGTTTATTGACATTTTTCATGAGATCAATGTTAACAAATGTATTCTTATCGTAAGTCTGATACAGCTATTTGATACTTAATCAAGAATGAATCAGCAATATCAAATTATTATAGATTTATGCATCAAAATATGCTACTTTGTAATACCTAGAACCACCTAAATACAGATGAAACACAAAAAAATAAAGCTCCGCGACGGGGAATTGAACCCCGGTCTACCATGAATTGTCGAACGACAAACGGTAATTCTAGCCACTAAACTATCACGGACGATTTAGGAAAATGTGAAGGTACGATCAATATGTGAATGTACGGAATGTTTTTTATTATATGAAGTTTAGTCCCAATAGTGCTTAACATACACAGTTTGGATTGGTCAGTATAAGTAAGCAATCAAAGAAAAGCCAAACCATCAAGCTGTTTTTCTGAAGTCGTAGAGAGTGGAACTCTTGTTGTCATATTTGTCTAATATTTCAATCAGGTAAACTTAAATTTTCAACTACTCAGAAGACATGTAAAAATACCTTTTAAATAAATGACTAAGTTTTAAGCAAGAACCTTGAGGCGCAACTGGTTATTCAAGCAAAAAGACTCTCAAGGTCAGACGACATCAAAAAACTGGATAAAAATAAAGAACATATAGCAAATTGCCGATATCACGTTTTACTTTCATCCATGGCCAGGACTTTGACGAAACATAATTTTTTTGTAATTAAAAATTTACCAAGAGGTTCCCTACAACAAGCATATGTACCTGTAAATAAAATGTTGATTTACCGTTAGATTTTTTTGGGTGTCACCTCCTGAAAGTCTGGCAAGTTGCTTACAAAGGCTACTGGGATTGCAATATATTTATGACTAAAATCCAAATCATTTCACTGAATTTATGAAAATATCAAATATGAAAATAATAACGCCCCAGCCAAATCAAAAAGGAAATACTAATGTCATATTAATTCAGTGGTCTGAAACCAACGGGAGCCGATAACCAATACCAAAAAGGAAAAATGAAAAACAACAACATAAGAATGCATTAAAGCAAGTTTCATTATAACGTAAAATCAAAACAAGATATAAGGTTTAAACATCTTCCATTCTACCAACTGGATCATCATCCTCATTGTCGCTACTTTCTAATTCGCTGACATCACTTAATTCATCATCCTCATCGTCATCACTTTCATCGCTTTCATCAATTTTGAAATCTTTGTCACTTGCGTATTTTTTAACGTAGTCTTTTACCTTCAGTTCATAACTAGAAGGGTCTTTAAGGAGTAAAGATGATGCGTCACCATTCAATGGATCTGCTGCATTTGGATATCTTAACAATTGAGGTAGAAAAACTTCAAATATGTTAAAAACATCAAACATAGGAGACCATGTTTGATTTATAACATCAAGACAAACAGATCCAGATCTTTCATCTATATTAGGATGAAAAATCTTGTTTTCAAATCCAATTGATGGCGATTTATAGGGGTACTGGTCCGGTAATTCTACATGTATTTTCCATGTCCCTCCTTCGAATGGTGCTTATCATATCAGTATACGAACTTCCAAACGTCGTGATACAAAAAAATACTCACTCCCCTGAGGACCTTTAAATTTAACATAGAATTCTTGCCTTAATGGTATTAGCGAACTAAATCTTCTTATGTTAACATTAAAATATACATACATGCTATCATGGATTAAGTTAACTTCATAATCACTCATCAATCTTTTTTGAATGTCAATACGTAGGCCCATTTTCTCAATAATCCAAATCAAACATACAATTTCATAACATCAGTTTCGATGCGACGTTTAGGTGAACTGGTAGAACAGCTGTTAGTGGCAATGGTTTTGATTGCATATAACCTAAAAGGCCACAGAACTAACTAACCTCATAGTAAAAACAGCCCCTTTATTCTTTGAAGTATCAATATATGTTGATACAGCGGGTTGTCTTCGTTATACTTTGAGAAATATAAATTTATAGGTATCTTATATGTGCAGAAATAAAACAAAGTAAGGCCTATAAATATGTGATTGTACCCTCGAATTCAATCCCTAGGCACGTGATATATATTAATATATTTTCTGGTAATGGGTCATTTACCCTTCTTCTTCAACATATTTCAATTGAATAAACAGAGTTATTTCAAATTTGAGTTATATCGGATATTATCTGTTGATTTCTTTCAAAGATTAGTTTTGATAGTACTTAGTATTTACTTTATTTAAAGTTATCTAGTCAGTTCATAGGTTGATCGGATATCAAATTTTTGTAATAGGCACTATGGCCGAGCGGTTAAGGCGAAAGACTTGAATTAAATTAAGATATCTTTTGGGATTTTCCCGCGCAGGTTCGAGTCCTGCTGGTGTCGTTATTTTTTTATAACATAATTATATGCGGTAAGTAAACATTCAAGCATGATAAATGTATTATTTATTTCCTCATGGCAGCCAATTGGGAGAGATACCAAAATATTGAGAGCAATAAGAATACCCTATTGCGATATATTTCGAAGATTTAATGGCGAAATGCGGGTGTTGAGTTTGATTGTAAAATTACTTAAATGATCCCAAGATAAATAATGGAAAAAGAAAACTTGTTCATTCAGAAAGTAACACGCTAAGCCATTCAGTTTTTAGTCTTATAGTTGAATTAGTGGTACAAAAAATAAGACTAATTAAGATTTTTAGGCTACTAGTTGCTGTTACTTCATATATAACAACGAGAATAAAAAAATGTATTAGGCACTATGGCCGAGCGGTTAAGGCGAAAGACTTGAATTAAATTAAGATATCTTTTGGGATTTTCCCGCGCAGGTTCGAGTCCTGCTGGTGTCGTTATTTTTTTTATTACATAATTTTTTTCTCAAACATTCCGCGGTCCAGTTCCGTTATGGATGTAAAAGAATAAATATCTTATCAAGCAAAAATTCGAGGTAAACCATTAGTTGCAATTGCATATGCTGTTATATAATCGCACTTAACGAGTGAACAAGGCCCTTAAAATTCAGGAAAATATCAAGAAGAACAATAGTACTAGGCCTTTTTATAGCTATGGAAGAAGAGCCACCGAGGAAACTGATGAAAGCAGAAAATAAATTAAGACATTCAACTAGAGCATCGAGGGCCTGCAACGGCTGCAGAAAGCAGAAAACAAGATGCTTTCCTTCACCAAAAGATTCAAAAACTGTTGCCTGCTTAAGATGTTCATCTTTGAGCGTTATTTGTAGTTTTGAGGAGGAAAATGGCATAAACAATGATACTACAGTATCAGCTGCTGACAGTTACAATCAATTTGATGTTGGTGATCGAAGATTAATAAAATTAGATAAAGAGGCCCTCGTTGATTCAAGAATTCAATCAATTGAAACAGGAGTTTTTGAAATCTTGAAATTACTCAAAAATAATGCTGAAACTAACGGAAACTCAGATGCACAACTATTATTACAAGCAGCGGTGAATGCCCAAAAGAGGGAGCAAACGGTTGGAAATCAACATGAAGAAATAAAGGCTTTCTTCACTTCTCCTTTTGCAACCATATCGACATATGTAAGCTCGTTACCGTTACCCATAGAAAGATTATCAAAGCCAAGTTTCAGAATATCAAATGACGACATTATATCCTTGGGGTTCGTGAGTAAACCCGAAGCCATTGAACTGATGAATACTTTCAGAGGTAGATATGGTAGATGGGTTTCATTTGATGACATGGAAACCTCGCAAACAATTGTGGAGAATATAAGATACAAATGCTCGCTATTATTGACTGTTTGTTGTTGCTTAAGTTTGAGGTACTGCAACTCATTGTTAAAGCAAAGGTGCTACAATGCAATACAGATGCATTTACAGAAAAGTTTGCAAGATTCAAGTACAGAAACTAAGTCTAATAATAGTATCGAATATTTACAAAGCTTTGCGCTTTTGTCGATATACTCGGTTTCTTTGTCTAAAGGTATTATTAGTCTCGATGGCTGGTATATTTCATCGATTGGACTGCTAAAAAGAGAGACCTTTCAAATAAATGATACTGAAACTAACCAACTGGTGAACTTAAGGGTTTATAATCATTTGGTTTTATCTCATTTGGTCAATTCGGTGATGTCTGGTAGATTTTGTGTACTTGACTCAATTCGTCTCGATTTAACAAATCAAATATTGAACTTGAGGGAGTCAACAAATTTTGATGGACGAATGGTAGCAGAAATTTCGTTACAACTACTGGTTTATAATTTTATTCAGACGCGACAATCAATTGAAAGTGTTAAAGAAGAACTAAAAATTTGGCTTGACCAATGGGGATATTTATTTGATCAACCAACTACTCAATTTGTAAAATTTGGATACCATTTCAGTTATTTATTAATTATTTTAATTGATGATAAATATTGTTCAAAAGATAACTGCAATGTGATTGACACTAAAAATTTAAGCACGAGCTTTAATTTTGCACAAATGACCATAAGATCATTAGAAACAATGGTATATCATTGTGATCAAATATTGAATGAAACTTTAAAAATAAAACACGAATCATATTTTGCGTTCTTATCAGATCAAATTCATTTCAGTTTATTTTTCTCTTCAGTTATATTGATCAAAATATTATTTGTTCTTAGAATGAAGCAAAAGAGCTTTAATATTTATGTACTATTGAATAAAGTTAATGAGGTGGCCAAGAAATTCAGAAATTTTGGAATTGACGTTGACGATGCTGTGATGAAATACGGTAACGGTATACTTGAAAATTTGCTGGAATCATTTCCTGACATTGTTTTTGACGATGATGAGTATGATGATGTGTCTGTGTAGATTTGGGATTTACAGGGAGCCCATTCACAGTGGATGTTGAACTATGTTGGTGTGATTCTTACCAATATTGTCTCACGAGAATAAAGTTATATATATGTAAAGTACGCAGCAGATGTTTCATACCAAAACTATGTTAAATAATCTGTAATTTACTGTGCGCATACCCTGTTAACCACGCTTAAGCCTCCTGAGTCAAATTGTTTCAAAAACCAGGTTTTCAGTTGACGTATCAAACAGTATCATCATGGTAAACGAAACGGGTCTTTTTTGGATTCAGAGGAGCATGGCCAACGTAGGCCTCATCGTCAGGGGGTCTTTCGTTCAACTGGTTGTCAGTTAAGATCGATTGAATAGATAGACAGATCGACGAAACTGTTTGTATAGGGGACCAGCCTGAACCTAGCAGATCAAGACAAATGTGTCCGTTACTGTATATATGTGGATGGACTGGAATCGGTCTGTTTAAGTCTTTAATAAATTGAACTTCTGGTGATTCAAATGGGTATTCATTAGTGATTTTTATTCTCAATTTGTAGATATCCTTATAAGAGTCATTACCTGAAACAGTCATATCAAAAAAAAGTACCTCAATGTTATCTGACGAGTACAGCTCAATCCCTGGCAAACCATTTCTTTCCAGGGCGCTAATTTCCTTCATCACCCGTTTTCGAAATGACATTATTGACTTGCTTTAATTAACGAGACGCTCTCTAAAAGACTCTCAAAGTGATTGGCAAACTGTTTATGAAGTATAGAAGAAACTTAATATGTATATGATTAACTGTGTGATTTATATGACAAAATCACATTTATTTCAAGAAAAGTGCGGAACGCTCTCGTTATATATGTTTTATTTAATAAATAGGTTTTGTAATATCAAAATTTCTAGATCTGGGATGACATAATCTAGTATACTCATAAATTACTTCCTGGCTAGACTATTTCTTAGTAAGCCAGAACAGAGGTTTATGACCAATGTGGTGGTATTCAGTTTACTGTCAGTAGTTCATACAGAGTTCGGTGATTCTTCCATCGAGTTAAATGGGATACAAGCAAAAGGACAGTTTTCTTAGGTTGGTAAAAGTGCCCAGGGAACCACGAGAAAATGTATTTTAGTCTACAATTTTTGGTAGTAAAATCTAAGTGTTAATTGGACTTATAATGTAATAAATAAAAGAGTGCTATTATTTGTCAGCTTTTTTACCTAAAATAGCACGAGTGATGTAGTAGAATGGAACAACAGCAGAGACAGCTAGTAAAGCAGTGAATGGGTAGATGTAAAATTTGGATCTTGGATGTCTCATCCATAAATCTTTGTGAGCATTAGCCTGATAAAGTTTTTGTAGTTCGATAACTCTGTTAGCCATCTTGTAAATAGTTAGTACTGCTTGCTCTATCACGCTTCAAAAAGATTAATAACCTCTCTCAAACTGATTCGCAAAGACAACAATCTAGCTAAAGTAAACTAAACTTGTAGTGTCTCTGGAATACCAATGGTTTGAAAAATCACTAGTCTATCGGCATAACCAGAAAAGATTACTTACTTTTGTAATATTTAATTGATCTTGATGTTTTGTTATGAGTTATCTAAAATTTAAAGGTTCAAATATCAGCTTGTCTCATTTTCAAAATATTAGCAGATTTTTTCCCACCAATCAGTTTCTATTGAATTTTGACCCTGCGGGATACGCATAAACGCAAAAGCTACATCTCACTTATGCATATGGAAAAAAAAATGAAAAAAAAATGTCAGTTTTTTGGTTAGTAACATTACATAAGCAACTAAGCTCTCGTGTGGCTAATGAGGATGTGGCTATGCACTACATTGAACAGCAGACATTAGAACAGTAGTAACTAAAAAGCAAATCAAAAGGCCACAAAGATCAGCTATATACATGATATGACCTACCAACTCTCGTCTGATGACGACTCTTCTATGACGTGTCTGTAGAAGCTTGTTAGTATTTTGGCGATGGAGGATATAAAACTACTCACCTCCTAGATCGAGCTCCCCCTATAATTATATCAGCATCTGAGTCGAAAGATTCATTCACAGAACGATATTCTGAGACCTGTTAGTCAAAACTCGCAATATTCAATTTGGATACTCACCTTCATCTTGGAATCCATACCATTCACCAGCCCTGTTTACATTACTTTGATCACGCTGTAGTGATTCGATATCTAAAGCTGATGGAAGGTCATCATCGATAATTTCAAGTTCAGAAAGACTCCTGTCATCAATAAAATCTGCAGCATCTGAATCCTCTTCCTCGTCATCTCCCGAAACTTCTTCATCACCAGAATCATGTCCTTCGTTTGTAAATCCTTCTCCAGTGGTATATATCCCAAGCTCTCTTCTTACTTCAAGTCAATGTTAGGATGTGGAACAAGTAATTTCTAAGAGAACATACATACTGTCAGAAAATGAACCATAGTTGTCACTGCCCTCGTCATCACTCTCGTAGGTCCTTCTCAAACGAACTCCACAATGCTCACATACATTTCCATGAACTTCCCAATGACACGCACTACATCTAGGAACCCCATCAGATGTGTCAATAAGCGTTGCAGCTGTACTGTTAAATATACCTTTAAATAGTGTATTGTTATTTAAATCATGCTTGTATTCTTTAACCTTATTTTTTTGATCTTCAATTATACTTGGTGGAATATTTGAGTTTATGAAAGTGGCAGTATCAACAATTGAAGTGACTAAACCCTGCATCTGTTTAACATTATTAGTATTAGCTCCAGTGGTGCAAAGAGAAACATACATACATGAACATTCAAACATGGTGGTTGTGTGATTTCTGACCTACATGTGGGACAAGTTTGTTTATTCTGTTGGAGCCAGGAAAGAATACACGAATAACAAAAGTTATGCCCACAAGAAGTCATAAAAGGTGTGTACATTGGCTCATTACAAACTGAACACTCAACTGACTCCAACACTTTCTTGAACAACTCTTCAGTTAAACTTGGTTCCTGTCGCATCTATTAGTACACATTGAATATCGAGGACAAAAAGTTTATATATACCGCACCAAGAATAATGTCAGTCAACGATTCGTTCATTGTTAACTTCGGTGTCTTTATCTCTGTCTCACTTTTGGAATGTTTTGCTATTTATTCAGTTTTGTATGTGTATTTTTAAAAATTGATATAGTCGCAGATCTTGATAAACCCAGATCACGTGAATGTTTTTTCATATATGAAACACTACATCCATCTCTCGATGAATTCAAATAAAATGCTCAAATCAAAAATGCAATAAGGTATATATACAAAATTGGAAGGAATAACTTAACCTCTCGGAAGGGAAACATATATACATAAAAACAAGCAACACAACACAACATAAAACAGTCCTTATCTTATTCTAATTTACACTCTCCAATCATTTAGTAGCCTTATCATCTCAGATATTTCAGCTAATGCGGAATACTTTTCGCCGACATATCTTGTTTTGATGCTCTTACAATACTCTTGAAACTGCTCAATAACTAGGTCGTAATCCTCAATTTCATCCTTTCTTCTTCTCAAATATTTTTCGATAGACTTGGTTTCTTTGAGAAAATAAGGCATTATTAGAATTTCCTCATCGACTAAAACAGATTCTAAAACTTTCAGAACTCCAAAACCATCTAATTTCAAGCCATTGCTTTTTAGCAGCATCGAATACTGCAGTAATTTAGAGTTTTTGCTTGTTGAACAGTCCAAGGACGATTCGATTAATTTATCTGTTAGCTCAAAGTTTTTCAAAGTTCTCAAACTGATGATTCCCAATGCCGTATAGTTTTGTGAATTTAGTTGATTTCTTCTCTCAATTACAAAATCTCTGATTCTTGATTCAGATATCTCTCTCTTGACTGAAATGCTTTCTTTTGACTTCAGCGTATCATCAATGGATTTTTGAAGCCACAAAATATTTAGTTTCAATGGAATATGGTATCTCAATTGCGAAATAAGGTTATCAATTTTGAATGCCTCTGATGAATCAAATTTCAATAACTTTGTGAGAATGTACGACATCAACGAAAAGTTGGGTCTAATTCCACGTCTCAGCATCCCATTAATCATTGCAGTGACATCTTTATCATTTTTTGACTCTAAAAGTAAATCTACTTCCTTTTTCACGTCAGAGTTCTCTTTGTTTGTTTTCAAGTAAAATCCAGTTTTACTTGATTCTGTAACATTGATATCTGTAACTAACTTCTCCATCCAGCTGATTCTTGAGGATTTTAGAAATAATTTTATTTCATTAGTTGCTTCCCTTGCTAGGTTTGGATAGTTTTGTAAACATGCACTCCATAAATACATGACAAAAAGCTTCTCCAGTTTGTAATGATCTTTGATGATACCAAAATAATCCATTAAACCTCTTAATGATCCCACCTTAACAAAAAAAGACGCAACAATTTTATGAGTATCTATTGTCAGATCGATGTCATCCTCTTTTATGTAAGATAATATGTGTTTTAAATTTTCAAACTCCTTCCTTTTAACAAAAAGCTTTAAAAGCTGTGTATAGAATTCTTTCAAATTAGTTTTAGATTTTTTAGATTTTTTTTCTTTTAGTAATGCTCTATAATTCGAGATCAGAATTGAAATTTGGTTTTCTTCATAGTTCGATGTTAGAATTGTGTTGTATAATTTGGTTAGTTTTATTTGAATATTATTTATGGCTAAACTTTCAGCTAAGCTTCTTTCAAAACTATCAATATCCGACTCTGAGCCATATTTCAAATATCCTTCGTACATCAGACAATAAGATCTTATTGAAATCGGTAATTTTGGGTTAGATTTCCATAGTTCATAAGCAAATCTCATCATCGGTAAATGACCTGTTTTTAAAATGTGATATAAAAAAACTTCTAATGTTTCGTAATCAATTGGATAATGTGACATTACCATTTGATAAAACAACTGCTTAGCAAACTCAACATTCTTATTCTTGATGACAGAAATTAAGGCCATATTTAGGTAGCTAGATTTTAGATTTGGAAATTTGAAATAGTCCGAAAAAATGCTTTCATATTGTTCAAAATTTTTTGTTTTAAAACAAGATCTTAAAATCACTTTTACACAACATTCATCAGTTGACAATCCGTAGAGCTTAAAGATTTCTAACGCAATATCGTCAGCATTTTCCTGCACTAAATTTCTTAATAGAGAGACATTCTTGTCGGACCTTATGACTACGTTATGTGTTGATTTGAATTCTTTCAACAGTAACAATACTGCTGAATATTGGCTTTCTCTTACGAGACGCGTGCATTCTTTATAAAGCTCTTTCGATGTTAAATCTGTGCGATATGAAATCTCTCCACTGGTGCTTGGTCTTTCTATGAGCTTTTCTTCCTGAGCTGATTGAGAATTCAGAGCCTGTCGAGGTCCCATATAGGGTAATGTGGTAATTGGGAATTCGTCTTCATGCCATTGTTTTCCCTCATCAAATAATATCGTAGAAGTTGTGAAATTTCTGTAACGATTTGTTTTGATATCTATACCAAAAGAGCTTTCCATCAAACATTGAAAACTCAGCAATAGCCCTTTAATCGGTACTCTAAGAATTTTAGCTCGCTGCATTACAATACAACGGCCATGTAATTGTTATATCTGATCTATAATTTTTTGAAAAATCTAACTGAATATAATTTGAATTTATTGAGAAAAACTATCCAACATTTCTTGTTTGATGACAGTTCTTTGCTTTGGGTTGTGGTGTAATCAAAAGAACAAGCGCTAGTTTGTATTTGATTTTTTTATATTTACAAGTAGAAAAAGGTAATATGAAACTGACGTGGTTATTGTGCCTTTGTCTAAGCTTAGTGTGCAGTGAAAATTTCTGTGTTTTTCATTTTCTCAATGATCTGACAAAACTTGGATGGTTTAAATTTCAATCGTATGGATTACATAATATATCGGAATATACTACTTACGAGGGTTAATATATCAAAATAAGTTATCTAAACATAAATGAAGCTATAATACAAGTACCAAGAGTAGGTACTTTCCAATCTCAGAAATCTTTGACGATTTCATAGACTTTTTGAGAGATCTCACGGCCTTCCCTAATCTTGACGACATCTTCAACCTCTTTCTCTAACCCAATCCATGATGGTGGTTCAAGATCAGGCAAATCATTAATCCACTTAATATAACTTTCGGTTCCTCGACCCTCAGGAGTGACTAAACCCTCAACAAGCTCAAAGTCAGAATTAAAAGATTCAGGTCTGAATACGTGCTTAGACAGAGAGACCAAGAATTCACGATCAGAAAGTGAGCTTACCTTACCTCCATAAACAATCTCGCTTATCAAGTACTGAATTGCTTCCCATGAAATTAATTCTGGAGCCACATTTGTCTTCCCTGAAAAAGCTAGCCATTTATCAATTACAAATAAAGAAGACTCAAAATCAGCGTTGTTGAAGTCATATCGTTTTGTGAAACCTATAGGTACGTATCTAAGTCTTTCTTGAACGATCGAATGGTACCATGACAGTAGGTAATATATATGCTTTCGCTCGGTTGGACCTCTGCTCAATCTTTCCTCTGGAATACTTTTGAACAATTCATTCATGTTAGCCTTGATTCCAGGAGAATTTTCGAAGACTATGGTATTTGATGATCTCAATAGAGTTGTTGGAATATTGGAATTCAAGTCGCATGTTAAAAATAATCTAAATCCTTCATGTGCAACAAGTCCCTCTAGTTGTTTTTCTAGATATTCCAACCATGACTTTGCCATTTGAACATTCTGAACTAAAACCCAGCTACCATCTTTAGATGCCTTCTTAATTTTTTTATTAGCAATCTCTGTTGCTTCCGTGGAACCCATCGCTATGATTGTTAAGTTTTCGGACAACATCTCGACCTTATATGTAGCATCATAACCTGCTGCAGAACATAAAATTATAGGTGTAAAAGAATCCGAAATTTTAACGATGTCAGATAATTCATATTTTGACGAATAAGTCTGTGATCCAGGCGAAAATAAAAAACTAGTTAGCTCACCGAACGCCATCATAAAATCTTGGGGATGCTGTTTTAATTCTAGGACAGATTGCAACAATGGCCTGATTATGTGTATTGTATTTTCTTGGTCTTCATTTTTTAGCATATTTTCAAATATATCATTCGAGTAATTATTAGCTAATTCAATAGTATTTTCAAATTTTAAGCTCAATAATTCCAAGGACTTTTTCAGATTATCTGCGATATCAGACTCAGAATCAAAGATAGTCTGCAGAAGTGTTGAAACCAGAAGTACAAATGATGTATTTTCCCTCTCTTTGAAGTAAAGGACAAATATAGATAATGCAAATATAACCCTGTCATTTTGTTTTAGAGAAATAGAGGTACGGGCATAAATTTCTTGATAAAGTTTAGTAATCAAATCGTCAACACGATTTATAGACTGTGACTTTGGTAGTGACAAAACATGATTTAAACACTTGTTGAAAAAGTTTAATGAGAATTGATAAAACGGATGGATATCTCTAAATTTTTCAAGCAGCTTAAACAGTGATGAGCAATGTATAGCCAATGGGTGATACTCATTAAGAATTTGATCAACCGTTTCCATGACATCTGCCGTTTCGCATATTTTGTTCTCAATTTCGTCAGACTCTGTCTTCAAGATTTCAAGTGTTGTAATCACCTCGTTGTTATCTAATATATTACCCTTGGAATCACTCAATGACTTCAATAGATCATTTTCAAGTTCACGTAAATGAACTTTGTACTCACCATTTAATTTAATGAGCTCTAATCTCTGTGTTTCAATTTCTGGTCTTTCGCTTTGCAGTGTCATGTTTAAAGTTTGGCTTTCCAGACTGCCTTTTGTTATGGTAAAATTGGTGACCGTGGTTCTGCTCGTAATATATGAAGGGATAATCACTGAAGGGTCTCTAGTATGAAGAAACAATTTGAAATCAGGTGAGCAATCAACATCCTGTTTACCTAGTTTAACTAATGTTCTACCACCAGTTTTTTGAAATTCTTTATTTAAAATACGTGAAATAATAGGATCAAAATACTCACCATCTTGAATTAAAATTGCCCCACCAAATCTCAATGCATTCTCTATCTGTTTAGTGAAGCTATCATTCAAGAAACTGGTGACAGTCAATTTCCTTGGGGCAATTTGTGAGCTTACAATATCAATAATTTTCCCAGAAGGATCAATAATGAATGGGTACTTATCATAATTTTTAATCATGATCATATTATCAACAAACAGATCATCATGAGCTAAACCACTTTCATGCCATCCTAAAACTTCACCTGGTGTACTTAAGTAATCGAGAAATCTAATTCCATCACTAAACGAAATACCAGAGCTAAAAAGCTTCTCTTTCCATAGTTTTTGCATGTTCTGTCGACTTCTTTGGTCAAAATATCCGCAATACGCACAAATTGCAGCAGATAATATGGAATCACCAGCAAGGCACTGACGCTGATGATCAAACTCATGAATACTTTTAGCCCATCTCATTCTTTCTGAAGTCAGATTTTCTACAAGCTTCATACTACGTTCCGCTTTTGACTCGACAGTGGACATCTCTGACTTGATATTTTCCGTCTCTCTAATTAGGAGGCCATAGTCATCCTTGTATTTTTCAATGCTTTGTCGTAACTCAGTTATCATATCGTCAATTGCTATTAGTTTGGCTTTAGTGACTTTTGCTTCCTCTTCTAATTCGTATACTTCATCACGCAAAGGACCAACTTTCTCTATAATATCTGAAAATCTTATTTGTGCTTCAACCCACTGTAATAGTGGGCCACAAGCTTTACTTGCACGGTTGACAGCGGCAAAATTATAATCAGAACGCGAAAGATAAGTATCTCCCATATACTGTCGAATCTCCGGTGTGATCTGCTTTTCATTGTCAAAATTGACAATACTGGTAATGAAGTCATCTCGGCGAATAATCAATTGAACATCACGCCAAGATGCAACATCATAACCAAGCAAAATGCAAACAGATTCCATTGTAATTTTAACTGCTTCGGGTGGATTACCCATAGACCTCAATTCAGTGAGATGCTGTTTTTTAATATTTTTGACACCTTTTTGAGCTTCGAGGACCGCTGGCTCCGCAGAGGATAAATCTTGCATGACTGCAATACGACGAGATGAAACTTCAACCTCTTGTTGCTCAAGAGCTATCTGGATTTGGACTGATGCCTCCTGTTTACGTTCAGCTTCATTCTGGTCGGTAAGCATTCTATTAAGCATTTCCTTAGCCTCTTTATCTTTTTCTTGCAGCTGTATCTTTTTGGAAGACAGCGAGTTCTTTAACTGCTTGACCTTCAAAACAGTATCTCTTAATTTGTCAAGGCCCATGTTTATATGCCTTTGGTGATCTTGTAATTCTTCTTCTTTTTGTAAGAATATACGAATAAAGTGATTGATGAAATCTAAAAAGTGACCTGGTGTCAGAGATTTGATTCTATGAATGTACACAGCAGCGTCAACTATCACATCACGATATGTCTCTATTTTAGCGGGAACATTAATATATAGAGTTTGGGGCTTCACATAATTCGGCATATCTACCGGAACTGATTCAATTAGCTTGAAAGCAACTTGATATAAGGCTGTATCAGACCAATCCCCCATCCAATTCAGAACGCATCTATTGAATAAAGCTGGAGAAGAGATGATTCTTGGTGAACCAGGCTCATTTGGATTGCTGATGGTAAATACAACATGCAAATTTTCAGAGATTTGCTGTGCGAACCATTTTAAAAGTTCATCTTGTGTATCTAATAACAGGCCCTGGGATTGCGATTGATCCCTGCAAGTTGTCATCAAAGAAGTAAGTTCGTCCCCTTCAAATAGGCCTGGGATTTCAGAATTCGCTAATAAAGTATTCATTCTCTCAAGAAATGAGCTTTCCATAATATTTGATTCGTCTATAATGAAGCAAATCTTCTCTCCAAAAGCACCAGACCTTCTCAGTAAGTCACGCAAAGTTTCGTCAAAATCAGCAATAGAATATTTGCTACTGACATTCAACTGAACAACTTTCAACCCATTGATCCATGAAACAAATCTGCTAAGTGTTGTTTTACCGCTACTACTTAGTCCGACCAGTATTAAATGCCCTTGCGGTTGCTTCAGAACACGATTTATTCTCAAAATATGATCTAGAATTTCGTCATATAAAACCAAGTCAACATCTAATTCCTCTTCCGCAAAGACACGCAGTCTTTCGCTGACAAATGGTTGCAATTCCAGTTTATCAACTGAAACATAATTCATCGAGAGCCAATCAGTATAAAGAATAGGCTGCTTCAAAACTTGCTTTAAATCAAGATTAGGGAAATGTTCAGAAGCAACTAAATGAATCAGTTCAATAGTCCATTGGCGATGTTCTTCGTCGACTAGACGATCTTGAAACAAACGTAGACCTTCATGGGCCCATAATCTTATTAAAGAATCTAAACTTAGTGAATCAAGGCTTTTAATAGCTTCAAAAATTCCTCTAACCCAACGGGTTAGTTCACGAGGACTGTAAATATAATGGATCTGTGAGGTGAAATGTTCACGGGACTTTAAGTAAACGTCAATCATTGCGTTGGTGATGCTTCTAGAGAAACCACGAAGATCAGGAACGCATTTCAAAATTGATCTATTAAATGTTTCATATATTTGTTGCAGGGAAACATTACCAGGATAATCAACCATTATCAACGAAACATGGAGTAAGAACCGCGAACTTAATGGATTACGTCCGGGATCAGTAGATGGATTACATGCTCCAACAAATTGGACGCGTGAAAGTGTAACCCACTGTTTATCGTGATTTCTCCAAAAACCATTCTGTTCAATTAATTGACGAACAAAAGAAATAACACATTGAGTACCGAAGTTATCGACTGACGGTAAATTTATTTCATCGCAAAAAACAACAAGCCATTTTCCTGAAACTTTTGGGGATAAGGTGATCCCGCTATTAGAACGTTTATATTCACAATATTGTTCAAGAGTCTTCATAAGTAAACTCGGAGTAGTTTCTTTTGAAAAATTTAGACCGACAACATCAAAATTTTGGGATTTTCTTAAGGCACCAAATAATGTCATTGTTTTACCAGAACCTGGTGGACCACATAATAGCAATGACTTGTGCTCATTGAGAATTGAATAAATCAGTTCCTCATGCCTCAAAGTATCGAGTGTAGGAATAACTGCATCTGGTTGAGTAACTGCATGCGATTCAAGATCGACTTCAGGAACTTTGGTAATCCAAGGAATCCATAGATTATCGGGTAATGAGACATCAAAATCAATAAGTGTTTCAAAATTTTCTGGTTTATATTGTGAAAAAATTGGGAAACTAAACAGATATTCACTGAAAATTTGCCTATCTCTGAGTTCACAATCACCAGAAAACGCCCATACCAAAGAAAGTAGGCAGGCTTTGATCGAATATTTCTCATACACACCCTCTAAAGCGTCGAAGCTCACAGCTCTAAACTGGAGTAGTCGACGGCAAAATGTGTTAAGTATATTGAATAATGTTCTCAAGGAACGGACTCTGTCAAATCCCATAATATGATGTAACAACGAGGCTTTATCTAATAAAGCATCCAAGAGAGGAGATAGAAGTTTCGAAATCTCTTGGGCATATCTGCTTTGAGTTTCTATTACGTTCCTGCCATCATCCACATCAAACCTATCGTTTTTCAGTTGATGCATATAATGTGATAATAAATCAGTTGCTTCAACAATAGAATCACCAAACCAGACCATACCACATCTACTGACTGTAGCTGGTGTTGCATATTTTAAATTATCAACCTCGAAAATTAATTTGACATTTTTTGGAAGTTCTAGACGTTCACCATTTGGGAGTGTAAGAATTTTGTTGTCATCTAAAACACTATTTAAATTTTCAACCCAATCTGGATCAACATCACCGTCAAAAACAATCCAGATTCGTTTGAAAAGTTCTCCCCTTAAATTCCTTCTGATCTTTCTTAATATACTAGTGAACAAACCGTCAGTCCAGTCTCGAGTCACCGGATCTAGTGAGCCATATAATGTGTCTTTCGAAATAACTTTACAATCGATGATATAGCTCAAACTGTCGAGTCCATCGACTTCTGATATTGAGTTTAAAAGAGTCTTCCATAAAACAGATTTACCAACACCAGATTTCCCAACAAGCATGATTCCATGTTGGTTAGATTGAATTTGGTAAAGCTGCAAAGACTTTATCAGCCACTTTTCAGTCGGAACATACCCACATGAAACAGATGATCTTCGTAAAGCTTTCACAAGCTCAGGATGCTCATTATTTTCATAGTTAAACTCACTGAAAATCTCTAGTTCCAACTCTTTCATAAGCTGGGCATCATCATTTACTAATCTAGGTGAAATCATTTCGTTCAAACTTTGGAGTACAATCTTTACTTCGTCGGTATACTCAAACCCTATTTTTTTTCTCTTTAGTGAACCACAATTAAGCAGAGTGTTTTTTAAAGCACGTAGGCCAAAGTCGTAATGGACTTGTGTTGAACATTTTGAGCGAAGTTCATTGAAAAATAAAACTACTCTTGATGCTAAGCTAGAAGCATGAACAAAACCATGAGAATTTAAAATAACTTCACAAATTATCTCACTATCAGGCTTATCCATTGAAAAGCTTCTGAATAGTTTCTTAAGATTTTCTGGTAATTCAGATCTACCTGCATAACCAGGATTCATAGTGATAAATATACCTGTATCTGGATTTATCTTGGTACTTCGGTTTAGTAACTCAACTTCTTGAGATTCATGGAGACCAATTTCAATCTTTTCAATTTGAGAAGAGACTGCACTAAGCATTTTCTCATCCAATCTATTGAACTCATCAAAACAACCCCAAGCTCCAATTTGACAAACACCTAATAGAATTCTTCCCATGGCTTGAAAATCAAAGGATTCATCGCAACAAAATACTAAGACCATTTTACCAAGATTTTGACCCAAAGCTTTAATTGATTCTGTTTTACCAGTTCCAGCTGGTCCAAAAGGTGAACCACCAAGACGTTGATCCAAAGATTGGGTCATAGCTAAAAAACACTTATTAAGAAGTGGAGTATATACCAGTTTTTCTGGAACACCCAAGTATTCAAAGCCATAAACGAACAAAACATTAGATTGTTTAACAGTAAGACGTGTTAACAGATTCTCACTTTTGTTGTCATAATAAAATGTCTGTTGACTTTTCCAAGAAAAACTTTCAGTTGTAGAAACTCCTTCATCCGACAATTGAATAATGATATCCCTTTGGTGAATAAATTCAATAATTAATGATTCAAACTTTTTACGTTCAACAGAATGAACATTTTCTAAAATAATAGTAGCAAGTAAGCTCAGCAGCAGCTCATAGTTTATTTTGAGATTATCATAGCTGCCTGATAGAATAGTGTTTTCAACAATATTTGTCCAGCAAATTTGTGACGCAAGAATACACACCTGAACAGGATATCGATTTGTCCAATCAAGAAAACTCTCTCTGGTTAAGTCTATACTGAATTCAGATAAAGATTCTTCAACTAAAATAGATAACGTACATTTCACTTCCAGCTCAAGTTCCTTCAACCATTCATCAAGACGTTGGTGTTCGACCAATGAAACATTGTTTTTAAGATTAACTCTCTCACCTTCCTCTGATATAATTCCCAATATAGATGAAGTTTCTTTCTCATAAACAACATCAAAAATTCCAGAGAACATCTTTTTGAAATGTTTATTAATTCGAGTAACGTCGCCTGAGTTACCAATAATCTCCAACAGATCTTCATTACCGACAAAATAGAAACGTGGAAACATTTCTCTCTGTTTTTCAAGATAATCACCAAGTGCCTTTCGGACTCTAACTAATGCATCCAAAGTACGTTCCATAATTTCCTGTGTGTCTGAAATATTCAACGAGTCGATAACGTAGAGGGATTTAAAAATTTTCTTCAAAAGTGAATGAAATTCTGATGAAATGTTTTGAAATCTCGATGATTCGATTGGTAGTAAGCGCTTTATATCTATGTTTGAGCCAAAAACACCCTCAAGATAAACCCATTGACGTTGCACATCGATCCAAACATCTAACAAAACATATAACTTGTTAATTCTATTCTCCCATACAGTAGCTTCCTGCTCAAATTCCTGGTAAAAAGTCGATGAATGCATTGAGCTTAATAAATTAATATCATCATTACACTGTTGAAATAGTGCATCCCATCCTTTGACCAGCCGGTATAATCCTTTATATACGAAGCAATCAAAAGTGAGAGCTGACCATGCTTGTTTTATATTAGTCAAAGAATCCTCAACTGTTTTCTCACCGCTGGCCTGCGTAAGAATAGTTCTAATGGCTTTTTCGTTTAAAAGCAAGTGTAAATCCCAAATGTGGCCAACATCCATCTCTTCTGGCAATATAGAAGGTTGATCTAAAGTTTTTAGTAACTGTTTCCAATGCCGCTCTTTCATAGCATCGGACTTCAAATCTGTGAGGACTGCATTTGCCTTTACAAAGCCACGAATCATATCTTGTACCTGCTCAAATGCCGCATATTGTCGAACCCTATTTGGCATACTTTTCGCGATATTTAACAGTTCTTCAAGTTGTTTACGTAAATTTCGTGGTTTAACAAAAGACCATTTTATGTCACGTAAATCATAAAGAGACTTCCATAACGTGTCAATTGATGACCAAACTGACTTAAGATCTGAAATTTCCTCTGTAACAACTTCCAAACTTTCATGTATAATCACCGGTATTACCAATAATTGGGTCGCCTTTAATAACAAAAATTTTTCACTTTGTAGTTGCGTTACTGTTGTTTCAAAATCTCTTAGAATCCTGACAGCTTCCTCTGGTTCTAAATCACCAGATGTAGGCTTCTGCAGAGACCAGTTATCTTTCAACGTCATAATCAGTCTCTCAACTCTCGTACACTCATTCTCAATTCTTTTAGAAATGACATCCATTTGGCTTTCAATAGATTTTGACCTCTTTTCTAGGATTTTTGTTAACGAATGAAAATCATTTTCAATTTGTTCATGATACAAAAAGTCTCCTGGAAATCGAAATCTATTTCGCAGCAAAAAAATCTGAGCGGTCTCATATTCCATAATTTGGTTCTGCCAAACAGAAACAATTTCTTTATATTTGTGAACATCGGATATCAATTTTATAGTGTTCTTGGTAGAAGAAACATTAATTTTTGATGTTTCCAAATTCCTTTTCGCATTTATGATGTCAGTGTCAATTTGTTTCATCGAGTTACTCAAGACCTCAGCAAACTTAGAGACAATTCCTTTCTGCCAGTTGTCATAAATCGCACTGACTCTTGATTGTGCTTGCTCATATTCAATAATTAATGAGTCCCCAATTATTTTAAAATTTTCAACAGTATCGAATATGTATCTTGATTTGCGGATGTCTGCTAATATTTGGAGCCAATCAGTAATATTAGTACCCAATTGGTGATATACATCATCGGTTTGAAGATCCCAAAGTGACTGAAACTGAAACCATGTTTGTAGATAATGTTCACCAGCTTTGAATTTACCTTCAATTCGTAGAAGATACTTTTCAACATGTGAATGTATTAGACTCGTGATAACGGCAAAACCTCTTAAAACAGGTTTGTTGGAAATATTTATATCAAAATTACTGTCAACAATAGCGTCCTGCTTTATAACAATATCAACACATTCTTGAAGACAGGAGTACCAAATAATTCGTGCAGTCTGCAGTGGTGGGTTTACAGAAACTGTTTTGTTGTGAAATAAAACCTCATGTTTGGAAATAGGTAACGACAAGTCTTCAATCGCCTTTATACATCTTTCAGTCAGAATCTTCTCGATCCTAATATTTACTTTTGAAACCAGAGAAGAAATATTTGAAAAGTCTTCAAGAATAGCTGTATTGACAATATTTTGAAGCTTAGTGAGTACTGAGCTGAGTGACTCAAATGTATACTCGCAGTTAAACAAAGCATCAAAGCATTGATGTAATTCATTTCTGCAACGTTTCAACAAGCTGCTCTTTTTGCTGAAACTAGAAATAGCATCTTCTAAATCAATAACACATTTCAGGTTCTGATTTTCCACAATATCATCTAGCTCTTCCACATTTTTCAAGTCATAGGCTCTAGCCAATGAGTCCCAACTAATTGAGAAACATCTTCTCACTAATGATATTATTTTCTGGTTCTCAAAACTTAATAAAAGTTTTATTTCGCTTAGTGACTCATTTTCTTTAAAAGTTTCAGTCAATAGTAGTAATGACTCCGTTAATATTATAGCGTGTGGATATACTTTTCGAATCACTCTGGCATTTGTTACAATAGAGTGTGGTACTTGATAATCCAGCCAACACAGGTTTCTTACTTCCTTAAATAAAGTAATTAAAGACAAATCAAAATTCACAAAAACCTGAAGATCGTTATTGCCTTTAACAATTTTCAGAATTGGACCATCCAGAGAAACTTGTTTTTTCATTGAGGCCAACCATTCATCATAGACTGCCTTTGTATTTAACTTTTTGCGGAAGACCGAGATTTCTGCATGAATCTTTTGACCTTCAGCGTATTCATTCCAATCTTGCCCTAAAATTAATTCAAGTCTACTTATCAAAAAATCTAATTTTGCATCAATCTGCTTGGCCCAAATTATAGTAGAAGCAACAGGTGGTAAGTCACGCAATTCTGACACTTTTCTAGCGATATCCCGATTTAAAACATGTTCTTGTAAATTGTGAATATCCATTTTCACAATATCTAACAACTGAGATTGGTATTCTTGAATAGCACCTCGAATTTTTGGTCTATCCAAGAGTAACTGAAACTGCTCAAAAACTGAAAACATTTCATTTGAATTGGAGCTACTTAGAACATCACGTAAATGCTTGACAATATTATTTTCAATTTTTTCTGTTCTATCATTATATGTCTTTTCTGAAGCTTGCCATATTTTGTTGTTGTCACTAATATCAACGTGTCTGATGGCATCATAGGCAAAGTCAAGCTCTCTTACAGAGTCAATATCTAACGAATTCATAGTCTTCAGAGTGTTTTGAAATTCATAATGAGCTAATCGAAACTTCGAGATATGGTCTAACCGTTCTTTTAGAAGACTGGTTTTTGAATTAACTCGAACAAACAGAAAGTTCTCTGATCTTTTACGTAATAGCTCCCTGGAAAGGTTTGTGAATTCCTTAACTTGTCTGTTCCAGACTTCGAATATTGAATCAATTTGTGAAGTCTGGTTTTTGAAGTCATCATAATCTAAAATCATCAAATTCGGTACAATCGATCTGAGTTTAGTGTCAACCTCTACTGATATAGATTCAACAAATGGCAATGCGCGACTTATTGGGTAGGTAGTTAAACGAATTTTTTTTAGATGATTCATTATCAAAATGATAGCTTGTTCAATCTTTGGAAAAGTTGAAGCTGATAAAAGCTCGTTCAATGGAAAATCTCTCATTAATTGGTTATAATTATTTGCAGTGGATACAGCATCCTTGATACCTGTATCTGAAAGAAAACTTACAGTTGCATGAAATCTTTTAGCTGATTTTAATACTTCTAAAGTTAACTCAATTTCTTTTGAATTTAATTGGTCTTCAATTGATGTTAAAGCGGATTCCATTGATATCCAAAAATTGATTTCATCAGCTGCTGATGTTATACCTATGTCCATTTTTGTAACATTTTGAACTGATCTAACCCAGCCGTTGACAATGGTTTGTAAATTGTTTAAAAAATTAGAATCTGACAATAAAACCTCAGGAATCAATCCAGCATAGTCCTTCGCGGTTGCGCCTTTCGTGATTGCATCCCGTATAATTGGGTGAAGTGTTAGAGTCAAATTAGGAATCTGAATATTCTGCTGCAAATTCTGTAAAGATAAAGCCAATTCGTTTATTTTTTTCCTAGTCGACCCAATCGATTCGTTTTTGTCATCGTCGGCAATAGCCTCAAAATATGGAGCAATTCCCAGAGTGACTAAGGAACGTAAAGTCTCATAACTAGATTCCAAGCTATTCGGCAAATTGATAACTTGTATCTGTGATTCTAACGACAGGTCCCTATTCAAAGCGTTCTTGTCCTTTATCAAAACAATTGTTGAGACGCTGTTAGATATATCTGCCAGCTTGTTTCTGATTGAAAATTGATCAACCTGTTTAATAACGAATATAGTTGACGGCAAAACATCGTTAATGAATTCATTCAATAAATTGCTAGATTCTTTGCTGTTGAAATATAAAATGTCTTCCGCAGAAGCACTTTGAAAAAATTTCGATAAGTTGAAAATGTAATCAGTCAATTCGTTTAGTGGAAATTTGTAGTCTTCAGTGTTAACCAAGTTTGTCATGGTTTTCTATTGTTAAACCGCGTCTATATCTGTCTGTCCTTGAACCAATTGAAAAGAGGTCGCCAAATATGATACGCTACCCTGATTTTAACTTGGAACACTTGCAGAAAAAAATGGGCTTTTCGATGAAGAGATGGTATTGATTTCTGAGCTTTTCAGAGTAATATATTTCAATCAAATCATATTGACAGTTTATTTACATTTTTGATTTGAATGTATCGCGTTCGGGCCACACATCAAATAAACTATCGGTATAGACACGCATGTTATTTAAATACTTCGTTCAATGATGAGCAAATATACGACTTGGAGACTAACGGTTTTAGAAGGCAAATAGTAGATGAAAAGTAAGTTCAGATCTCTGTTGGGTTATAAAAGCAAGCTCGCTCTTTCAGTTGGTTTTCAGCGTGTTTTGCTGTTTTGATTGTACCATGTACAAACTTAAAAAGATAGATTTCTTTATTGAACACTCAAAGAATCTCACTCTTTTCAAAATCATTGCGTTTTAAGGTACTGTTGTATTTAATTAGTGAGTGGCACGCTGTCTAGAGTCAAATGGCTGTTCTCGAAGAACTTTCTGACCATTCTGGTTTTGAAACGCTTGCTTATGCTACATTAATTCAATATTTGTTTCATAAATTCGTTGAGTTGTTTACTCATTATCATAAATACATTTGAATTCACCATTTTTTAGGTAAAAGTATACACCACTCAACATGACAAATTTTAGACTAGTATGTTCTTTGAACCAGTCAAGATAACCCCGGAAAAAATGAGAAATGCATATAACTAAAGGTTTAAAACAACTTTCATCAAACATGCACTCATAATCACTGAAATGATTTATCCTATCATATCCATGAAAATCCCAATAAACATCTTTAGGTGAATATTTCAGAATATCTAGATCTGATCCGTTGACTAACCTTTTTAACAAAACGTCACCAACTATGCCAAAAAGCCTTGGTGCAATGATGTCTTTGAAATCAGCTGCTTCACTGTCATAGTACTGATGATTCATTAGGTAGTCATCAAATAATGGTAGCATTTTTGTACAGTATTTACACTCGCAACCATTCCATAACAAATCAGAAACCAAAATTTCATAACAAGCACAAGTTTGTATCAGAGTTGGACACACTAAAGTTTCTAATGAAGTTAAAGTGGGTATAACTTTTTCAAACAGCTTCCTTCTTCTGATATAGTTACCCTCAGCTCCATTACTCAAATTTCCATCAATTGGAGGATTATGGCGAATTGATAAGTAGGTCAGTTTTGAGGGAATATTTAAGATAAATCTATTTGTTGCAATATCCCATTCTTCGGTTAAATAGTGATCACGATGAAAAGTTTTTTCTCGCAATGAAAGTTTCTTCAGCTTTCTAAGTTTTGGTGCTAAATCATCTAAGAATTCATTTAGACAATTACATGTTTCTTCACAGCCTATTGTCATTTCTAAATTTTCTAAATATGATAAATCAGCAAATTCTTTGATGAATATTGGCGTTAATTTTCTCAGCACTGTATTATAATTATGCAATCCATGTATATGGTTAAACTTCAAGGTTTTCAACTTCAAATTCTTGACATTATTGTCAAGTAGAAATTTCATTATTCGTAAAGATGCAGATTCATCATCAACCAAAGTCAATTCTTCAAGATATTCAAAACTGAATTTATTATTTAAAAACAAATCTGTTAACTTGTCATTAACTATATTAACTGTCACAGATTGAATTGGTTGCCGTAAAATATGAGACAGTTGTGCAACTGAATAAACCACATTAGTTGATTTGAATATGGTTGACAAATAGCTATCATGAATGACGAAGTTTTCAATATTCATCGATACAATTTTTTCACAAAATTTAATAAGCAAAGGTAAACCTTCTTTACAATGAAATACATTCTCAAACACTGTAACTCTCTTAACTAATGAATTTAATGTTTTGATTTTCTCCAACGTATTCAGTAAATTTTCTAACTTGTCAAAGAGGAAAATGTCATTCTGGTCATTTGTTTTGATCATACTTTGATATCCAGAAATAGTAGTATTCAAAGAGTCTACAAACCAGTCAGTAGTCTTCACTGTGGGAGTTTCTTGAATATTAATATTTCTATATATTCTTTTAACTGATGGCTTATATGTTTGTTTACATGTCATAGAGAAGTTGACAGCATCTTGTTGATTCAGTAATGAGGCAATATCATCCAAAATAGGGTGCTCCAAGTCCAAAATGGTCAAGGTCATATTCACTTATATTAACCTCTCTGATAATGTTGACAACAATAGATTTTTGAACCTGATGATAATGAAGGCAGAAAAAAGTAAACCTTCGAGACATTCTGTGGGCGTACCGAAATTCTACAAGTAACTTATACCCTTCATTTTAATATTTTTGTAATCTATATATCTATAATCTCTAAAACAGCTGCTTTTAAAACTTCATGAAGATTGTACTCCTCGCTGAGTTCAGCGAGAACGTTCATTTTTTTTAAAAAACTATTCTGGTAAACCTCAGGATTAATTTTCTGAAGAGATTTAAGATAATTCAGAATCTCAAAAACTTTTTCAAACACCTCATCTTGTTTCGACCATCCTAATAATCCATCATCTTTCTCCTGAATCAAAATATCAATCAGGTTGTCTAAAGCCTCAGAGAATTTCGTTAATAGTTGGTCAAGCTGATCATTTGTCAATATTCCATTTAAAAGCATTTTAGATAACTGAAGGTTAATTTCAATGTCGTTACGATATAAATTCTGCTTTTCAATAGTAAATAATGAATAATCAATTAACGACTGAAACATAAGGTCTGACTTTAAAACCTCCTCAACTACAATTTGCATACCATTGTTACCGTACAGTTGAAGAAATGACGATACAAATTTCTTGGAAACGTACCAAGGAACAGACTTATCAGATAAGTTCAATAAGGGTGACAAATTCTTTGATGCCAATGATCTGATCTCATCGCTATCATCAAAAAGATATTTGTAGATCAGAAACCATGCACTGGCATTGACTTCCTCATAAATACAATGTGTGGTAGTGAATGAAACCAAGGATTTTAAGCAACAAAATCTAACAGAAAATGGCATGGAGTCATCAGAAAAATCCCAAAGTAATTTAATCCAATTCTGTACTTTAATCAGATCATCGATTTTTCCAGCAAAACCACCCAATGACTCTAACGATGATGATTTAATATCTTCATTGTAGTCACCGACTGCAAAATTAAATAAAATATCAAATTTTGAGGTATCATCCACAATCAACTTCTCCGATAATGTTAAAATTAAAAACTTGACATAGCTCCAGGATGAATCATCAGTCAGCAGTTCCCATAAAACATTGACAATATCCAACGGAATGTTGTCAAGACTTTTACAGTGATTTATAGCCGCAAGCTGAACTTCATAAAAATTAGACTTCAAGCATATTTTTAATAATCCCTCACTAGGATTTGATACCTTCAACAAAATTGTGCAAATTTCTGAAAGCATTAATTGCTTTGAAATGTCAAGTTCATAGTCACTGTTCTCGATAAACCAATTCTTTAATCTTTTCAAAATTTGATCATCTGGGTTCTGTTCAAAAGATAGGTTCAACAAGTGAATATATACTTTACCAGTGGCAAAACACTTGTTGGTAATTAAGAGGTCATCAAATCTTAAATAGATTATTCGAATTAATTCATTCGTAACTCCATCTCTATTGCGTGACAATAGTTCCTTGATAGCTATCAATGATCCATGCAAGTAGTTTTGATTGCGAGTAGAGCATTCCTTGAAAATTGAAATACACTCGGTCTCGATATCATCGATCAATGCTGGTAACGCCTGAGATGCAATTTCTCTGACTTTCCAATTTCTATTTTGTAAACAAATCTTCAACAGCGGTTTAAACTCGTCCAATCCGTCGAAGCCAGGAGTATTTTCTAATCTAGATAAAATTGTCAGAACCAAAAATAAAGTCTCGATGTTGTTTGATGCTTTATTGTTGATCGAATTCTTTAAATGTAAAAGTAAAATTTCTCTGATACCTTTATATCTTGAGAAAAACAGTCTTGCACTTATATTTTTATCACCAAATAGACGGTTTTGTAAAGCTGTGAATAACATGACAGCACAATTTCTGATAGCCCAAATTGGCGAGGTAAATTTCAGTAATGCTAATTCTAATGCTGGATAAACATAATTTGTGCAAGGTTCTGACAATTGGGATTCAATAAACAAAGATTTGATACAATTAAAAGCATGAACTTGGGGCATATCCATTTTGTCTTCATTTTTCAAAATCGGTTGTTTTGCAATATTTAACAACTCATTGAAAGTAAAATCTATCAGAGATCGATCAACAGTCAAGATAGCAGTAATTAAAAAAGGCAGTCCTCCTGACCGTCTTGTTATATATTGTGCTTTCTTTTGAACTATCGATAAATTCGACAGTAACCAGATTTCTGGTTGTTTAGGAATATCTTTTTTGCACCTCTGACAACAAGAAACAAATGTTGGATAAACAGATAAAAAAGCACCTCTGTGGTGAATTGAAGATAACTGATCAAGAATTAATTCTCCAGATTTTATTAACTGTTCCTTTGAGATCTGTTCTTTCGATAATATAGTATTCAGTAATGAGGTAGCTTCTTTAACTGATCTCCAACAATAGCCCAAAATCAATTGGGTTGATTTGTCTTTGACATTATCAGGTAAATAACCCTCAGGTGAATCATTTGAAAGAACGTCCTTAACCATATCCCAATTTCTAAAAATTACCTCAATTAATTTATTGCAGTTTACTCCTCTATTATACTTGGTTAGAATTAAATTAATGGCATTGAAGTAACCGTTCACTGGGTTTCTAACAGCGTCAATCATATTTAACTTTGTCAGATCGTCCAATTTGTCAATCAGTCTGTTCAGTAATTCTAAATTATTATCAATAGCAAATACAAACTGCAATACTCTGGCACCCCCATCGCTACTTCGAATATGATTAAGATCATTCATTGATTTTGTGATCAGTTGTTTAATTTGCAGATCCGATAACTTAATTCCGCCCAAAATCAGCAGATTAACAGAATTTTCTCTAATATCATCGAATCCATTGGTAATATTGTCTATCAGTAATCTGTTCAAAGTAGGCGTAAATATGCTAATTTGGAACGGATAGTCAATATGTTGCTTGTCATAATATTTTGAGTCCACAGTTGGATCAACACCTGATCTTACTAAAGTATTTAAAACCTTATATCCAAGAGCCATTCTTTGATATTGGTCACCTGGTTTAATTTGATCATTCAGGTAAGTTAGCAGCCACTGTAAAAATAAATTAGATTTTTCAATTTTTTGCATCTTCGACTGGATCTCTGACTTATATTTCTCAGCATCTCTTTTAGCTAGTTTCTGGCAGTCTCTATTCATAGCATAGGTAGAATCTCTAATTCTCATGATAAATTGTTTTAATATTCCTTGGAAGTCGTTTCTTGACTGTAAGTTAAAGTCAACAAAAAAAACGCCTATAGTTTCTTTAATGATTTCAAATATATAATCATGAATTGGTTTTGCTCCTTTTCGTGAAAAAGTCAACAGATTGAAGATCATCACTTTATACTTATCAGTAGTTAATAGTGCTCTTATTGTACTTAGTTCAATTATTGAATCGTTGTGAAAAGGTTCTTCTTCAATAGCCAGTTCCTGACCTATACAAAGACAGGTTATAAATAGCTCCGAATCAATATTTCGAATGTCAGTGACAAATCTTTTGAAAGCAATCGTTGATATTTTAAATAGGTTTGGCAGTAAGTAAATCTGAATATTTTTCAACAATAATTTATCTTGCAAATTTGAAATCACAATTGATTCCCATAAACTTAGCCATTCAAAATCAAAATCAACTTCATACAGACAGTTTAGTATTGAGGTTAAGGCTTTGCTTATTGGATTGGCCAAAGAGCTTGAAGACATTAAAGTTATGGAGTCGCTCAAAAAATTTGGGGACGTGATGAGGATGTGATTGCAATCTATGTCTTTGGATAATATTTCAATCGAAAAATACAAGACCCTCATGTGATAAGGTAGTTTTAGAATTTGACTAACCCAGTTTTCAAATATACGGTCTCTTGACTTGAATTTTTTTACGATATTTATCAATTTCAAGAACATGTCCTTCAGCGAATTCGATAGTGGTGCACCACTCTCATTCCAAAAATCGATTACATACTGAAATAGAAAGGATGAATTTGTATCGTCTAAACACTTCTCTCTCAACTCATGTATGATTTCAGGATATGCTGAGGATAGCTGCAGTGACCTTAAAAGCCAAATGGATATAGTGTCTGTCACCAACAGACGAAATTTACCCAGTCCACTAACATTCTCCAACGTATCAAATAAATGCGGAAATATATTAATGATGAATTTGCAGTAGTCCTGGCTGAATGACGCCTGTTTACTAGATATGAGTAGTTTTTTCACTTCTAGAACATCCTCTTCTTCAAGTCTATTCTTCCATTGTTCGGGGAACTCTTTAAAAGACAGCATTAAATTCAGCGTGTACCAGGTACAAGTTTGTCTTGCAAGAAATGTTTATATACCATGGCATCGATCTAGTAAATTTTTTTACATGTCTCACGTGCTCAACTACCTAAAATCCAAATCACGTTTCACTTCCAGGGATTCACTCAATTGAACCAGTGTACAGGATGAAAGTTTTGCAGCTCTAGTGAGTTCCTGTCAATGTTCAGCGTACACTGTTGACAAAGAAAAGAAAAAAACACGTTCTTGTTTTTGGGTATAGATTTATCTTTGAACTTGAGATCTCTGCCTGGTTCTCCACCTATCTCCTTAGAAGCCTAAGCACAAGTTGGGCGGAGATACAATACCAGTCCTTGATCTACCCGCAAAACCTCTTATAAAACATTGGATTTTAAAAAAGGTAAATACAAGCCCTTTTTACTAAGTTGATTGAAGAAAAACATATTTGATCAACATTCAGATCCCGAAATCTTATCAGTATTAATTTTGCTATTAACTTAGGGGACTTGAACATATATCATTATTTACTAGAAAGCATTAGGCCCCGAACAGATAACATCAATAAAGATGGTTGCAGATAAATATATAGGTTTGGCGTTAGCTATCTCTTCATCAATAGCTATTGGATCATCCTTCATAATCACTAAAAAGGGTCTCATCAGTGCTTCGGACCAAGGTTTCAAAGGTGAGGGCTACGAGTATTTGAAGAATCCAATATGGTGGGCCGGTATGGTTACAATGGCGATAGGTGAAGTTGCAAACTTTGCAGCCTACATGTTTGCACCTGCCATTCTGGTTACACCATTGGGCGCGTTATCGGTAATCATTGGTGCTGTTTTAGCAGCGATATTTTTGAAAGAAGAGTTGGGTACACTTGGTAAAATGGGCTGTACAATATGTTTACTAGGCTCTGTTATCATTGTTCTACATGCCCCTTCTGATAAAGATATTGAAACTGTTGATGAAATCTTAGGATACGCTATGAAACCTGCATTTTTGGCATACATTGCTGTTGTAACTATATTTGCATTAATAATGATTTATAGAATTGCACCTAAATACGGAACTAAAAATCCAATGGTTTACATCTCGATTTGTTCAACTGTTGGTTCAGTTTCGGTTATGGCAATCAAAGCATTTGGAATTGCTCTGAAGTTAACTTTAGGTGGTAATAATCAATTTTCCCACGCGTCGACCTATCTGTTCATAATTGTTGTCGTTGTTTGTATATTAACACAAATGAATTACCTGAATAAAGCTTTAGACCAGTTTGATACTTCTATTGTCAACCCATTATATTACGTTTCATTTACCACAGCCACGTTAACAGCTTCATTTATTTTATTCAGAAACTTTGAAAACGACAACTCAAATTCGAAAGATTCAATATCTTTACTTTGTGGTTTCTTGATAATCTTTTCAGGTGTCTATCTGCTGAACATTTCTAGAAAAAAACCTGATAGAGAAGCCTTATTTGGTCATCCTAAAGATATGAACGATATTCCATTAGACAATGGTGTTGGAGGCCTTCAAATCAGAAGATCGATGAATTTGAATAGAACCGGAGTAAGTCTCAACGATGAGGAATCTATTGGTTTGAGAAGATTTGACAGTTTACTCAACGACAGTGACGATGAAAGATTTCGTGTCTGATAGTCATGAGAAGAAATTTAAGTTTATAGCTGTATTTATGACAAAAAAGTTAATATCAGGCCGTTGAATAACGCGTGTTTACGTAGCAATACAATTATTCCATAAACTAAAACAAATATTAAAGAATAGAAGCCTTTATAAAGAGAAGAGCATAATTTTACATATGTGAAAGAATAAATAGAAAAATCTCTTAGATATCATCGATATCCAATTCATCTTCCTCTTCAGAATCATCTGCAGCACCAAACTCAAAGTTAACGTCTTCATCTTCTTCGTGACCAAATGTATCAGTCTCGTTAATCTTGGCTGATTCAGGTAATTCACCAGCAGACTTCAAAGCTCTGGCTTCGTCTGAGTTATACTTTTGGATAACATCACATTGTTCGTCCTGGAAATCTCTCAGAGAAACTAAAATAATATCACCTTGAGCCATCCAAACTTTCTTTCTTAACTTCCCTCTAATATGTGCCATACGTTTGGTACCATCAAAACACATAGCTTCAACTCGACCATTACCTAACATCTTTGTTATTTGAGCATATTCTTGGCCTTCGTCTTTAAGAGTTAATTCACGTTTTTGGTTCTCGTTATCGTTTTTACCTCTACGACGATTTTTACCACCTTTACCTTTTGATTTTGGCATGCTTTAAAATTCTTATTTCCTTCGGTTTAGTGTGGAATGATTACACAAATCAGTGTTCCAAAATTTTATTATCAAAAAAATTTTTCATGATTTTCGCTGACGTAATGGGCACTACTAGATTTTGTATGGAACAGTTGCAACAACATCATCATCACCAACAGCAAGAGCATAGTAACGTGGGTCCAAATAGCAAGCAGACGACAACGATGGATCCATTTGAGGCAAGGCTTCAGTTTCTGAACATATTGGAAACGCTGAATCCATCAACACAGGCATTATCAAAGGCTATCAACTTTGCTGTACGGAATTCTGAGCTACATGAAGATTTCCATTCTTGTATACTTGAAGTGCTGAATAAAGTCGATCTCAACTCAAGACTAAATCTGCTGTACTTTATCGAAATGCTGATGTCGACGTCTCTAAGTACCTTTACCACCTCAGCCAAGAAACCATATTTGGACAATTTCAAACACGATTTACCTTTAATTTTATCGCTGGTTGTGCCAGACTTCGACTTGGTGAATTTGAGAAGCTCTTCGGAGCTTCTGATGCTCATTGAAAAGCACTACGACGAGATTAATACAGATTTGATTGAGAAATTCAATTCTAGTTTAATAACGGAGGAAGATGAGACGAAAATAAAGCAGAAAGAGATATCTAAACCAATTGGCCCAGACAACGTAACACCAGACATAAGAGGAGCATGGGCTATTTTGATAGATAGAAAAAAGCAAGGACAACTGGAAAGATTAAAACAGTCTTATAATTTTGAAAATGGTATTGGAAATGATGATAGTTATTTGGCGGATGCTCAAAATAAAAAATTTGAGTTAACAAAAGATCAGATTCTACAGAGAATGGAAGCCGATAGAGAGAGACATAAAAAAGCAAAAGAGGTTAATTGGGTTGTGAACAGACCTAATGGTAAAATTGATAAATCTGAATTTGAAAAGATATGGACTCAGTTCAACGGACTAAGTGAAGACGATTATAATGATTTAAAAGAATTGAATAACATTGCTAATGAAAGTTATCAGTTCTAGAGAAGTTTTTAATGTATAATATTTTATTTGTATTAGAATGTTTTATTGTGTTATATCATTACGCAACAGTAGTGATAATCCATATATGATGAGTAGACACCAATCTGGAGAAGAGTCCGGCAAGCAAATCAATCATAAAATCGTAAATGAATTCATAAAAAAAAAATAAGTTTATAAACATGCCTTCAGCATTGTAAATAATTCGTTCAACCCTTGGGCATGCTCTTTCGCACTTGTGCCGTTATTCTCATTAAACGCTATTGTAACGACTTCGTTAATAACATGGTCTCTTAACAACTGGTTGGCGTATTCGAAAATTGGTTCAATTATCGGTGAAGTTGAACCAGCAATGGCTAAAAATTCAATATTCTGTTTTGAACCAGAGTTCAAAGGAGATAGTTCAAGATCTGGTTGACTTATAGGTGATGAAAGATTCGAAGATGGCAACAATTTGAGATTCTCAAAATCTGGGCCTTTGGTTAAATAGTTTATCATAAATTGAAAAGATTTCAAGCTCAAATCAGACTGCTGAACAACAACTATATCTTTAACCAAAGTAGCGTGTATATTACTCTTACTGAATAACGTGTTGACATGCGTTATAAGGTCACCAATAGCAACATTTGCACGTTCTTTATCTTCAGCGTTAGCTGTGTGGAAACGAATGGTGGAGTCTTGAATTTCTAAATATGAACCTGGTAATCTTTCAATTATTGAGTTAGCAACCTCAACTATTGAATCAATCCATTCCAGTTCTGATTCATTAACAGTCGAAACCCATCTACCGTCAGTCAGCTTTATAAATCCACCATTCTCTGCAATCAATCCCAAATTTGAAACCCGACGATACATTCTGTCTAAATCGACTCTATTGTAAGCTGAAAGTATATATACAGAATTGTCATGACACAATTCGTTTAATATACTCAAAATTCTTTCTGTTGGGATAGTATTCATTGCTAATAAAAAAACTTTCTTATTCGCACACTTTTTATAAGTCTCAATAAATTTCTTTGAATTCAGATTTAAATAGACTTTACGTTCTTGTTGGAATTTCCAAGAAGAATTGATTGAATCAAGACATCTTTTAACCCAGACTTCGCCACAATTACTCATTACAGCATCATATAAATTTTTCCAGTTCACTAACTTTTCATTATCTGACATTTCCAGTGCAACTTTAAAATCTTGTGCAACTTGTTTTATATTCCAAGGATTGATCAGCAATGCTCCTTTAGTTAGAACTGATGCAGAGCCTGTAAATTCTGATAAAATCAGTGGCGATTTTTTTTCAGAAGTACAAGTTATAAATTCCTGACATGTTAAATTCATGCCTTCCCTCATCGAACTAACAATAAATGTATCAGTTTCACACATCAACGCTAGATACTGTTGAAAATCAATGTCTTGATGTATGAAAACCACAGGTTGACTTTCTGAGATATTCTTTGACAATGAATTTATACGATCGACAATGGAGTAAATTTCAAATTCATATTCTGAAACTGAACTTGATCTTAAACATACTTGAATCAAAATAGCTTCATCCACATATTTTGGATTGTTCTTCAAAAATGCTTCGTAAGCTAATAGTTTTTGCTTGACACCCCTTATCTTGTCAAATTTGTCTCTGGCAACAACTAGTTTTTTGTTTGGCCATTTTTCTTTAATTAATCTTCTCCATTCAATAACAGTTGGGTGTTTTAACTGAATTTGCAATTGTTTAGCATCAATACCAACTGGTGTGTGATTAACTTTGACAATATTTCCCTGAAAACGTAATTCATCATCAGAAACATCAGCTAGCAGTAATTTATTACATGTTTGTAAAAAGTGTCTCACATATTCTTCAGTTTGAAAACTTATAACATTTGCTCCCAATAATCCTAATAACAACTTTTCTCTTTGTGCAAAACATCTAAAAACTTCAGAAGAAGGAAATGAAACATGTAAAAAGAAACCAATCTTCGCATTTGGTAATTTTGATCTGACCATCGATGGGACTAATAATAAATGATAATCGTGCACCCAAATTATATCACCGTCTTCATATGACTCAACAATCTTATCAGCAAACAATTGGTTCAGGTTTTTATAATGTTCCCATGAATGCTCTTCAAAAAATTTTGAATTAGGGTTATCGGGAATTTGATAGTGCAGAGTTGGCCATAAAATCTGTTTACAAAAGCTTTTGTAAGCACCTTGAAAGGTTTCGTCATCAGGCAAAACAGAAACATAATTATAATCTTTTTTAAAAGTTTCAACTATTTTCGTACTGGTTGATATAGGTAATTCATCGGTTGGAATACCTATTGTACCTAGCCAACGCACGTTGTCCATGATTTTACCGTCTAGAGATGATTTGATTGCATTTTTCAAACCACCATTACCTTTGATAAATTCAACAATTTTCCATGGTGCATCTTCGAATATATTATGGCTGCTGTTTAACAGATCCTGAATACGATCATTCGAAAACCCACCAAATGCGGGCATTTTAAATTCTCTGCCACTGTCATAATCATCATCTAAGTTCAATCTCTCACTATCGTTTCTTAACGAAGCTAAATCTGCACTACTTGAATAATATTTTAGCTTAGATTTTTGATGTGTACGCTTTACCGCTGGCAAGCCTGGTTCGTTTCGTAATTTCTTCAAACCCACAACAGAGGACGTCAATGGGGGGGAATTAACCCTTGATCTGGGCTGAATTATGGTAGATAAAGAGGAACTGTTAGAATTATTATAGAGCAGAGAATTTGTAACCTTTGTTAAAAAGTTTTTTTCGTATTCAACGGTTTCAAATGGAGATGAAGCTCCTGAACCATGGTTAATAGGCGATTTCTTATTATAAAAAAAGTCTTCAATCGAATTATTATTTGTCTTTGAACCTAATTGAGTTGAGCCTGGTAATGGAATTGTATGGATTGAACTAGATCTTGGTTTTGGAATCTGGATCGGCTGAGACTCTGCCAGTACTATCGTTTCATCAGCAGACGCTTCAATTTCAAACTCGACAGTGTGAGGTAAAAACCTATCAAAATATATTAGTTTTATGTCTTCTTGCTAATTACCACTAATCAACAACAACTATAGTACGTACAACGAAGCAATGATTACAGTCATTTTTGTAAAGTAGTAATGCTTATAGTTTCAGAATCTCAAACTGATGGTAGAAAAATTAACTGTTAAAGATTAATACTATGAAAAAGAATGTGTTTCTGTTCTCCCAATTGATGTTTTGTAAAATTGTTGTAGTTTGCTTGTTAGAAAAAAACAATCTTAGTTCACCTGATGAAGATGAAAATTGCTATTTACTTCCCGAACGAGATTTATTATTCGCATTAGAAAACGATGAAGAAGAACAAGAATGTCAGAAACATTCAACGATGCGCACTGCCATATCTCAACTTCTTTCAATGGTACCAAAATGCTGTCCCTTAAGCAGTCTTTGCTGGAAAAAGAACAAAATTTGAATCTCGTTCTAATGTCAACTAATCAAATTGACATAAACTATACAATTGAGTTATCTAACCATTTAGCGAATGTCATACCAAGCTTTGGTGTTCATCCATGGTATTGTCATTTATTTACTCTGAGTCAATACGACTTGTCCTTGTTGTCACCTGAACAGATAAAGTTACTGCATTACAATAAAGTACTAACAACGGCTATCACAAGTACAGATGAGATTTTCAGCATGCTACCAATGCCAATAAACATCGAAAATTTTTACCAAGTGAAAATCATTCCGTTAATAGAGGAGGAATCTAGAAAGGTTTTAATTGGCGAGATTGGTTTAGATAAGCTGTTCAGATTACCCAATAACGGATTCTTCAGTAACCCAGATTGCACGTCTACAGGATTATCAAAATATAGAGTTAATATGAAACACCAGCAACAAATTTTCAACTATCAGTTAGAAATTGCATTCAGGTATAATTTATCAATATCTATTCATTCGGTCAAAGCGCATGGATTGGTCTACGAATCAGTACTTCAGAATATTGATTTTATAAAAAATTCAAGCTCCATTTGTTTACATTCATACACGGGATCGACCGATCTTGCAAAATTATGGTTGAATCGATTCAAGAAAGAAAAACCAAATATTTTTTTCTCCTTCTCCAATATTTTGAATATGGTAAAGGTTGATGATCTCCACTCAGTCATAGAGCTAATACCAGCAGAAAACATATTGTATGAGAGTGATTTGACTATAGATAATCACATATGCGAACTAGAATACTCTTTAAGAAACGTCAAAGATGAAATACTGAGAATAAAGGGAATTCACAATGACGCTCTGAATTCAAATTTTGAGTTATTTACAAAAGATACGAAGATTTTAAATAATGATTTAATATGCAACACTTAAAAAGTAATGGAAACCCTACTGAATGATCGTAGATCATCATTAATAGTGGTAGTAATAAAGAGCTAATGAATTTGAAGAAAGTTTTTGAGAGGTTTTATCTATCTAATGCAGTGCGTACAATGATGCAGTATGGTACCAACTTATATATAAAGCACTGAAACTAGAAGGTACACACAATAAAAAATTATCTCTCTAGAATAATGAAACGTTTTTACTGAAAACTCCATCAAATCCAAATAATTTTGAATTAGAATCAATCTTCAATAGACCTGGTGTGTCCTGTTTGGAATCGGCACAATCATTGCCTTTTATCTGTATGAACTTTTGTTTCCCTTTATTTTTCTTTTCATTTTCTGTATCTGCTTTTTTTTTTGAAAAGTCATTTAGTTGTTCAGCAGGCGATCCATTATGTTTCTCATAGAATTTTGTCCTTTGGTATATTTGTACTTGTGATTCATTTAATCGTTTCCCCGTTTTCGAGAATTCTGCCTGCTTTGATTCGCCTCGCTTTTTCTTATGATGCCGATCATGTTTGTCAACCTTTTTCACCTTCTTTCTGTCTTCACTGGTGCCTTGAAGTTTTGTTGTCCTTCCAGAATCCTTCTTATGGTTCGAACCTCGAGAATTAACATTTTCTTCTGCAGTATCGTTGCGATGTTCTTGATCAATAGATTTCAGGTCATCATTTTGGCCATGATTCTTTTCAGTTTTCAGCAGGGATAAATTTAGGCTTTTTTCCGTTGCTTTTCTATTTAAAAACGTTGAGTGTCTCAATATCTTTTTTCTAGGTTCACTTTTCCGTGGTTGCCTTTTTTCTACTATGCTTTCAAATTCTGAAGGCAATATCAAAAACACTTCCTCTGATTGAGAATTCAAATATCCTTTTCCGATATCCAGTTTTTCATTATCATCATCTTCATCATCTTCATCTTCATCATCATCATCATCAGTGTAATACCATCTCAAGTTCTTCGGTTTAGGCTTTCGTTTCTGTTCCAATTTCAAGTCTGACTTTATCTTGTCATCTGGCTGGGGAGAATCTCCAAGTTCTGATCTTGGTATGTATGTGCGTTTTGGTAGTATTTCCAAGTTTGATTCAGAATTTGGACCCTTTTTTAGATCAACCTTATCAGATGTCAAGTCCTTTTGGGTTTTTTCTTTTTTAGTGTATTTGATTAATGCTTTGGGTCTGTCTTTATGATTGGCATTCTGCTCCATATTACGTAAAGCGTTGTACCCTCTAATAGGTTTAGTCTTGAATTTTTTCTTATGCACCAGCTCTGGTTCATCATCGTAATCGCTATCCATGAATTCGTCAGACGAGAGCGGTTTGTCATAGTATTTCGAATGAGTTTTTGAACGCGCTGATAGGTGATCGGACCCTGAATTCTCTGCTTCGTCTTCAAGATCGCTTTTGAGATACGCAGAGCTGGAATATTTAGAATTCAGCGTCACAAACTCGTTAGAAGAATCAGAATCTAAGTTAGCGTTCGCAACCGGTAACTCAATTTCGCTTTCGCTCTCCTGATCGCTATAATTTTTTCTGATCCTTCCTGATCTGGAGACATAGCGTTTAATTTTTGTGTTCGTAGCTCGACTGTTCAACGAGCTAAACCTGATATTCATGCCACCCACCCTTCTCAAAATTAGCTCCTTATTTGTTTCCAAACACTTCTTGTTTTCGTTGTCGCCATCATCAAGCGTAATCACTTCGATCTCGTCTTCGCCTTCAGATGAGTTAATAACAGGTCTGCTCCTAACTGCGTCTGTATCATCGTCAGAGGAGAGATGAAGAAGAAATTCCCTTTTCGGTTCTTCCAGACTCATCACCACACCGGAAATATATAGTGTACCTGCTCACAAGTGTTGCTGGACCTGAAACCGCCATACACTGTCTACAATGCAAAACAAGAGTTTCTTAAATTTTTCTGTTTCAATCGGAAACTACAGAAACAGACTCTCAAAAAAGGAAATAAATTTTGGTTCAATTCAGTTTCACGTCATGTCATGTTAGTCACGTGATAAGCGAAACAAGACTTCAAACCGTGACCGATCTCTAGTTCATTTGCATTAGTGTTTTTGTTTAATGATGATAAGGCTAGTGTTACGTTATACAGTGTTTTCAACTTTATACAACGCTACAGCCACTAAGGACGCAACCGCGTTGTTTACTTCACGTAATCGCGCCAAAGCGGTTGGTTTCTGACATCTCCCCCTCTCTCTCCCAGATCTAGCCAGAATTCGCCAGCTTTCAACAAACTACACTCACTTCAACTACGTAACTCGTTTGCCAACAGTTTTTCCAATAAGCACCCAAACAGAAATTCAGATCTGGACTGATCTGGACCCCGGCCCGATCCAGTGTCAAATCGTTTCTGTGATAATTATAAATTGTGGTTCACGACCTTCCCCTCGTTTATTACTCGATAGGGAATTCGCTCAATGACTTTAAATTTTGTAGATGATTTGTCGTTATGGGTAGAGTATCATCTAATAGAAAAATCTCGGAACCGTTAATCATCTCAAAAAAAATAAGGTCCGGTAGTCCAGAATAAATTGTCCGGAACCCTCGAGTATGGGTAAACCGTTCAACAGACTCCTCGATTAACTAATACTTTATACTCCTCTGCTAATTGGGGTATTGGTTTAGCCTATGGATAATTTGTAAATAAATTGAAGTAAACAATGCAAAGACTTGATTCAAAGTAAGCGCCGGATATAAAAGTTTAGTGATGTTCAGGAAACGAGATTACAATCGTCCTGAAGCGTAGTCACTGAACAAACAAAAATGGGCCAATATAGCCCTCGGATACCTGGTAAGTCGGCAGTCCCTCCAATGTTTCCGACCTTTACCCCCAGATGAAACCTTATTCGCCAGAGTTTCGATTTTAAATTTATATAAATTAAGCGTTTCTCCCTTTTCCTGAAACCCAGAACCAAACAGACAGGTGCAATTTGTCGATATATAAACTTGAAACAATGTCTCAAATATTAAAGCAGAGAGTTAGATACGCTCCCTATCTCAAGAAATTAAGAACTCCAGAAGAATGTGTTGAGCTGTTCGAAGATGGTCAGTATCTAGGCTGGTCTGGCTTCACTGGTGTTGGAGCACCAAAAGTCGTTCCAGATGCTTTAGCTAAGCACGTGGAAGACAACAACTTACAGGGCAAACTGAGATTCAACCTCTTTGTTGGTGCATCTGCAGGTGCTGAAGAGAGTCGCTGGGCAACTAACAACATGATCAAGAAAAGGGCACCACATCAAGTTGGTAGACCAATTGCAAAAAATATTAACAACGGTACGACAGAGTTTTTCGATAAGCATCTATCGATGTTTCCTCAAGATTTGACTTACGGGTTCTACACAAGAGAAAAATCAAACGATTTGTTGGATTACACTATTATCGAAGCTACGGCAATCACTGAAGATGGTTCAATTGTTCCAGGACCAGCAGTTGGTGCTTCTCCAGAAATGATCTCTGTCTCTGACAAAATCATTATTGAAGTCAACACTGTGACTCCATCGTTTGAAGGTCTGCACGATATTGATATGCCAGTGAACCCACCTTTCAGACAACCTTATCTATACAGAAGAGTTGACGATAAAATAGGTGTTACCGCCATTCCAGTTGATCCAAACAGAGTTGTTGCCATTGTTGAATCAACCAAAACTGATGTCGTCCCACCAAACACCCCATCAGATGATATGTCAAAAGCAATTGCAGCTAACTTGGTTGAATTTTTTGAAAATGAAGTCAAGCACGGTAGATTACCTGAAAACTTACATCCTTTACAATCAGGTATTGGTAATATTGCAAACGCAGTTATTGAAGGATTAGCAGATGCTTCGTTTAAAGATTTGAATGTCTGGACTGAAGTTTTACAAGATTCATTCTTGGATTTATTCGAAAATGGTTCATTAACTTACGCTACAGCAACATCAATCAGATTAACTGAAAAAGGTTTTGAACGTTTTTTCAATAACTGGGATTCGTTTGCAAGCAAGTTGTGTTTAAGATCTCAAGTTGTTTCGAACTCTCCAGAAATCATTAGAAGATTAGGTGTTATTGCAATGAATACTCCTGTTGAAGTTGATATGTATGCACACGCTAATTCGACTAATGTTTCAGGTTCAAAAATGCTTCACGGTATTGGTGGTTCAGGTGATTTTTTAAGAAATGCTAAATTATCAATCATGCACACACCAGCTGCCAGACCATCCAAGACCGATAAAACAGGTATTTCTTGTATTGTCCCATTTGCCTCACATGTTGATCAAACTGAACACGATTTAGATGTTATTGTTACCGATCATGGTCTAGCCGATTTAAGAGGTTTGTCGCCAAAAGAAAGAGCAAGGGTTATTATCAAGAACTGTGCTCATCCAGATTATACAGCTCAGTTGCAAGATTATTTAGAGAGGGCTGAATTTGCCGCAGCAAAAACTAACTCATTACATGAACCACACATTTTGAAAGATGCTTTTAGAATGCACATCAATTTAGCTGAAAATGGTACAATGAAATTAAAATCCTGGGATTAGCTCGATTTTTTTGTATCGAACTGAAATTGATTATGCTCTTTAATTTTGCAACTTTTCAGATTTTTGAGAGAAGTTTTTACTATATATAAGTGTTAGGAAATAAAGAAAAGAATGTTTTATAGGTTATAAAAAATAACTGTATATGTTCTGTAATGACTCAATTATTTGATTCTTTTGTCGAAAACTTTGTCTAATAATATGTGATCGAGTCTCGTTAGAATTCATTCAATAATAGAACTAGCATCATAATTTGACACATCATTTACTATTCAAATTTGACACCTATGTTATTTTACCTACAAAAACGCAATAAAATGCACAACCAACCGGTGATCAAAATAAGGGCCTTTAATATGACAATCCCTCTACTTAGTTATTTGTTCTCATTTACAAACACGTCGACTTCATATTGTACTGATACAAAAACGAGCATTATGACGATTGATGTTTGAATAAAATATATTGATGTAAGCTGATTTCAATACTGGATAAATAACTACCAATAATACTAAGCTTTTCGTTAACGTAAATCTAACAAAGGTTTTAATGCCACAAACATATTTCAAAAGCAACAGATCGTATATTTTATCGGACAGAGGAACAAAAACAGTTTGTGTTTGAGTGAGTTATGTTCCTTGGTCCTATACAGTTAATATAGTTCGTTCAATTTCGGTATATGAATATATATGTATATGATGTATGAGAATACATCTTAATACCGACACCCGAGGGTGGAAAACTGAAATATTACATCAGGTTTGAGGGTTAGAACAGATACGAAAGGTTTAAAATAGCAATATGTTCTAGTTCGACAGATTAGATGGAGTTTTTCTGATTTGGAAGCTAAGTCTCAGATTTCGAGTTAAAATTACCGGTAGCCCTAGTTTTTTTGTGTACAATTTGCACCATTTAACTAATGTTGCTCGTTAGATACGCATATACCAGATCTGCATAAACTGTTAATTGATACATATATTTGTTGCAAAAATTTTAAAATTTGAGCAATAGAGATTTATAACTTCTTTAACTAATCTTCTCAATTGCGACCATTAATACGGTGCAATTGCTCTTTTTCATACTGGTTTTCTACTTTGCATAAAAGTAAAACGTTCTTCATGCCTTCTTTCCTGTAAAATTTCTAGTATCCTTTGCATGTTTCCACTAACATTAGTATGTCTTGCTTCTTCCTCTGACTCACGTTAGAGATCTATTAAATTGTTTTAAGGTCAATTCGGATAAACATCTTACTCCATTTCAGCTCTAGCGATTCAGAAGCACATTTTTTCAATATACTCGTTTTTAAAAAATCTCATCTCCGATATCTTCTTATGCATATACGCTTACGAAAATGGAAAAAGACAACAAATACCAAGCGAATACATTACCTTTTACGAAGCCTTCAACTTTAAGGAATTCTCAAACCTTTCAAAAACTATTTCCCTTTATTTTTTGCCTATTATACCCTATTTAAAATACCTTATCCAGCTCAAATAAAGCCCATCCATCATATTTATTGTTTCGTCTGATCTTCTCGCAATTGTTCGGATCGTTTAATTTCTGAGTACTCGATAACGGTGGTAATTTTATCAAACCAGTACTTTGTGTATTGATATTGTTACTCACCAATTGCAGAGTTCGTGGCCTTGATGAACAAGTAGAAGAAAGCTGCGAAACTGGTGACAGCGAATTACGTTTAGGTACAACTTCCTCTGTTGAAGATATGGCTGGCGCATCATGTCCGTAGCCATATTCACTAAACTTTCTCTTGTGTGTAATTGATGTTGATAATGATAGTGGTAAACGAATAGGCGAGACTTGTCTGAATGGTGGCATTGGCAAAATAAACGGGTTATTACTAGTCGATGTCTTTTGAAAACTTCTTTTTTTTGACTCGAGCTTTGGTGATTTCAAAGTCATAGAAGAAACAGTTGGCGAGGACAACAAGGTTGTGGTATCAGAGTCCTGTAGATTCCCTCTAGTTTCAACATCGTTAAAACTGAAATTTGGGTAAACTTCTTTGAAGTCAATTTTGATGCCATTGAGCTTTGGATCTAATGTTGGAATTTTGAAGCAGCTCTTAAATTTTAAGTAATCACTATTTTCTAGATATGCTATTAAATGGAATTTTTCACCTTTCAAATTTTGTATTGAAAAGCTCTGTTTGAAAAGACCGTTTCTTTTATATGCGAAACTGGTTCGCTTTGAAATTGATGTACTCGAATTCGTACTATATGCGTCGTCATATATTTCCATTTCCCTGTATGTCAGAAAACAACCAGAAACCCTAGACGCAGACCATGATCTACCATCAGTCCATCGTTTCATTTTAGTTTCCTGTTCATTGAACACGAAGACTGAGCCCGACCTAATCAAGATAGTTCTCTCGATTTCGGAAAGCCTTTTCCTGATTTTAGGCAAGATATTCAACCTGACAGCTTCTATCAGTAAGATTGCGTCTCTAGACGATTCTATAATACCATTATAAGTCTCCATCCTGTCCTAAAGCTCAAGAAGTTCCAAGATACTAAATAAATACTTCACAGAAATCAAGGAGGTGCACCATTATGTATATATACACTTATGTATATATATATATATCTGTATGTGCTCAATGTGGTTTATCGGACTTGGTACATTGTCAAAATGATAAGTGGATATATGGATTTATCGCTGTTTGATATCGGACACACCCCTGTGCTATGGTAATAACAAGAACAGTAACAACTATAATTATGCTTAAGCTTACAAGCTCTGCATTGGTTTGATGAGAACAGCAATACTTCAACGTACATAATTACAGAACACTAAGGTGTCCTTCCTTTCAAGTATATATCGGATATAACTATCAAGGTTCAGACATGTATATTCCCTATTTGTTTACCTCAACCAGAACCAAAAGAAAGAGTGCTGTTAATAATCAGAAAATAAAGAGTCTGTTTTCTTTCTCAAATGTTGAGAAACTTGGTTTAATTGAAGAACCAGCCCGAGTTCGTTGGTCAAATAGCCTATATGTTCGTGTTCAAGGTTTGGGCAGCATACATGCAATAGCATAACACTAAAAATTACAGAATGGGGCTAACAGCTGAAATTCAAGGAAAAACAGAGACAGAAAGGAAAAAAGAGTATTAAGTAGAAATTGAATAAGAATACCAGAGAATAAGTAAAATGAAACAAATAATTTCACTTTAAAACGTGATAATTAGTATCGCGTGAAATTGCTCTCTTAGGTTTTTCCACTTTGCGCTCGTTCGTTTTTTCTCAGTCCATTTCTTCATAACCATTGAAAACCCATTGATTATTCTTGTTTACATTCTCTTGAATGAAGGTGATGCCCAACAAGGTCCACACTTTATCATTAATAAGAGAAACATCATTAACATAGCGGATGGATAAGGAGATAAATACTTTAATGTTCACATATACAATACGCCCATACTGTTTGCAAACACACAGGAATCAATACAAATGAAAGCCATCCACAAACATGAACAAGTCCACAACCATACACTTTTGCAATCTCCAATACTACTGAACGCACATTCGTCAAGATCCTTTAGCGATCCGTTTCCATCAAGCTCTTATCGCTCAACTCAGAACACTTTTCTGAACTCGCAGTTGCCCAGTTCGATAGATGCCGAATCAACCATCAAGATTGTGTTAATAGGCGATTCAAACGTTGGAAAAACTTCAATTCTACTAAATTACTGCAGCGACAATATGAACAACAGTCTTTTAAACCCTGTGACGAAGTCAACCATTGGCATAGACATTTTTACAAAACTGATAGACATCGATAACAAAATCTTCAAAATAATTTTATGGGACACTGCTGGTCAAGAACGTTATAAAACTGTAATTCCAAGTTTATATAAAGGCTCGAATTGTATCATACTGGTTTACGATATTGGTAATCTAGAAAGTCTAAGGAACCTACAAAACTGGATCAATGAATGCCTGGATCATTTCAATGATCTTAGAGACTTGAGGTTTTATATAATTGGCAATAAAGCAGATTTGTACTCTTCTGATTACAACAACGACGTTGCTAGTAATGAAATAATATCCAAACTGAATGCTCTGGTAAGAATAGATGGTGTTTTCACAATCAGTGCGAACTATTCAATTATAGTCAATGACGTATTTGAAAAAATCATACACGAATTAGTGGAGAATGGTTGCTTTGTTAATATCGATAAGGATATAATCGACTTATCAAAAGGAATGAGAAACGTTAATGATTGTTGTTTCTGAGGAAAGTTGAGTCATACAGTTATCTCTTTATCGATTGAAAGTTGTCAATGCATGGTAGCAACTTTATTATATGGGTTACTATTTCAAAAAAAGTGAAAAAATAATTATTTATATACCTCTAATTTACATATCTATCCATTATTTATTAATGCTCATTTCATTAAATCCATTGAAATACCTCTCTCGGAAATCAGTAGCTGTACGAACTTGATTTGTATTTGATTCACCATTGAAATCATCTCCTCTGTTGATATACACCAGTAATCTTCTAGACCATTTATTAAATTCTTGAACGCAACAATATTTTAGTTCTAGGTTCTTATGTTTTGGGATATTTATGACTTGAAATTCATCATTTGCAGTAGGCATCCAAAAACATAATCTACCACCAACTGGCAATCTGTTACTGGCAAAATTCAGCAAATCATCCAACAACAAATCCAATTCATAAGGTTTTTTCGTTGGAATATAATCTTTCAGTAAGTATGCCTTTGTGCCGTTTATAGTGACATTTTCTTTACCTTTGAATTTTTCAGGATCTTTGGCACCTAAAACTTTCAGGCCTTCTCTAATTCCATATGGCGGATCGCAAACTATGGTATCTATGACCATATCATTTCTAAATGAATTATGAGTAAAATCCATTGTTAGCACATCCATAAATAAGCTTGAAATGTTGTACTGCTTGAAGTTTGCATTGATTGTACTTTTGCCTTTTCCTTTGATCATTCGTCCATCGATGTCTGAGCCAACAGTTAATGCTCCAAATGCTGATCCGGCAACCAAAAAAGATCCAGTTCCTGCAAATGGATCGTACATTATTTTACCAGTATCCACCTGCCCAATATTTGCTGATATTAACGATAGCTCAGCTTCAAATGTTGTTGTACCTATATAATTTCTTGTTTTCAAGTCATATTTTTCTAGCACTCCATTACTTCTAGAAGATGTTCCAACTAATCTTCCGAAATAGAAAAAATCAGGATCTTTAACTGGTTCATATTCTCTGATTGGTGTATAGTTTTCTAGAATTGTGAATGTGACGTCTGGGGACTTCAAATCGATCTTTCCTTTAAAGTCCAGGTATTTGAACGATTCAATCAATTTAATTCTATCACTTGCCGATTTTTTGCCTTTATAACTAGTTATTTCAAACCTGAAAGATGAGTCCATATATGGTTCAAACTTTTCTTGTAAATTCCCTCCAGCTTTGATATTCAGGTGTAGTTTTTCAACAGAAGCGGCATATCCATACAGCTCATATATGCTCTTAGCTAGAATTGATCTCTTGATCCATTTCGATGCCTCTTCATCGTTTTCTAGGGATACGATCAAAAATGGTGAATTCTCATTATGCAATGATAAATCAACTTTGACGTTATATAGATCCGCCAAAGACTCTAGTTCGGCAACGCGGAAATTTGGATGTTGCTGCGCTAAGTAAACCAGGTACTCCTTCATTCTTATATATATCTATATATATATATAAACGATAAGCTCAGAAACAAACTTCAAGTTTAAACATCAAGTTCAGACATCAAACCTCGATGAGTATCAAGAAAAAAATTATAGAATACAGCACCGGGTAATGAACAACGAACACGAAAATTTTAAAGCTGTTTTTTTCAGTCTTTCTTTCCTTCTTTCATTTCATTTTCTTTCCTACCATTATAAACCGAATTGTGCAATATTGGTTAAATAAGTTCATCAAGCTAGTGTTTATATTTTTTATACGTTTAGATAATTTGTGTATATATCACTAAATACTGTTTAGAACCATCTAAAGAATAAAACAAGTTGTTATATCCAAAATAAAAAGCACATCAAAAATAATATCTAGGTAGAGTATTTAGATATATAAACAAACAAGAATCAAATACTTTCGATAACTACACTTATAAATATGTCGGCATCTGATGACGAAGAAGGTCTCTTTGATGATATCTAGTTAGTAAAATTTTGTTATAAGTAACACCTTATATTGACCTTTGTACTAATCCCTTATTTAGTGGTGATGATACCAAAGAAGAAGAAGTAAAAGAAGAAGAGCAGAAACCGGAGGAAGAGCTCAAGAAAGAGGAAAACGACTCAAGACTAGAGGCTGGACAACCGGATGACATTAATGAATCCAAAACTGAAGCCTTATCCGACGAGACAGCTAAGGAAGAATCTTATGAGTCTGATGGTTACGTTCCAACAGCCGATGGCGATGATACAGGTTATCAGCCAATTGAACAACAGCAACAGAACCACCAACCACAGCAGCAGCAACCACAGCAGCATCAACCACAACAGCAGTCTTTTCAACAAGACAGCGATACAAAGGCAGACTTGTCTCGTGACCAAGGTAAAATGTTCATTGGTGGTTTAAACTGGGATACAACCGAGGAAGGTCTGGTTGAATACTTCTCTAAGTACGGTGAAATCATTGATCACACAATTATGAGAGACACCGCAACTGGAAGATCTAGAGGTTTTGGTTTTTTAACATTCAAGAACTCATCATCGGTTGATGAAGTTGTTAAAACTCAACATATCCTAGACGGTAAAGTTATTGATCCTAAAAGAGCTATCCCAAGGGAAGAACAGGACAAGACTGGTAAAATTTTTGTTGGCGGGATTGCACCAGAAGTTCGTCCTAAAGAGTTTGATGATTTTTTTTCTACCTTTGGTACCATTATTGATGCTCAATTAATGTTGGATAAAGATACTGGCAGATCAAGAGGTTTTGGATTTGTTACATATGACTCTCCAGAAGCTGTTGACAGAGTTTGCCAAAACAAATACTTGAGTTTAAGAGGTCGTCATATGGAAATCAAAAGAGCCGAACCAAGGGGTCAACAGCAACAACAGAACCATCAGCAACAACAGTATCAGAGACATTTGAATAACTATTATCAGCAACAGCAGCAACAAGGTTACTCAGCACCTATGCCTCAAGTTGCTGCACCTATGCCACAAACCGCTGGTATGCCAGGATATTATGCTGGTATGACACCTGAGGTAATGACTCAGTATTGGCAAAGAATGCAACAATATTGGATGCAAATGCAGCAAATGCAAGGAGTTGGCGGTCAACAAGTTGACTATTCGCAACAAATGCAACAAATGCAAACTATGATGAACCAAGCTAATCCTACCGATGCCTCAAACAGCGCAACTGCGCCAGACAGTTCGGTACCTCAGTTGCAGTCATCATATGATGATGGTAATGCTGACAATAATATCAACAATAACAGTGATTCCAGTAATGAAAGAAAAAAACCAAGTCCTCCACCTAATGCTCCGAAAGGACCAAGATCTGGTAGAGCTTCTAATCAAAGAGGCAGGGGCGTATACGGTAGACAAGGTGGCGGTTTTCATCCTTACAACCGTTAAAGAGTTTGGTCGAATTAATATTATGGCCGATCTGAATGAGTTCGAAAATATACGCGACAGCTTTGCTTTTTCTTCTTACTACATGTAGAGTTTTCATAATTATAAAGTTATTAATTTCGTCTATTCCAAATTTCAAATTTCAAAAAAAATCTTATCAATTTTGAAATATTCAGTGTCAAATTACTAGTTCTTTCCATGACTAATTCCTAATTCAACTATGGTGTATATGTTCAGCAGTGAAATGAAAGTCCAGGTAATAAAAGCAAGAATTGTAGTTATCCAATTGTTAGACATATCTATATATTTTTTGTTATCGTGGTCTTCAATAGTTGAACTGAGTGTTTTCGTTTTGATCTTATTCGTAATAATTTCAACGTTATTTCCATTTCCATTATCGACATCACAATCCTCGTTAGAATTGGTGTAAAGAATACCATCATGGTCACATTCTATGCTTCTTTCAACATTACTGATATTTATATCGGCATCATTTACTTCGACTCTCATTATTGACTTTTTACAGGTGAAAAATATCAAAGGAGCAACTAGAAATGGTAACAAAATGGATAATACGACCTGGGAAGCATTTAAGGCCCTGGACAAGCCATTTTTTCCAATACATAAACTGATGATAAAGCACGGTACAATTGAAATACATCTTGTTACGATTCTTCTCCTCCATGGTTTTATTGTCCAATGTAAATGCCCTTCACTTACAATTTGACCAGCAATAGTGCAAACAATTCCTGCAGATTGACCTGATAACAACAAAGCAACCATAAAGATAGTACCAACAGCAGGAGCCAGCTGTTCTGATAATAAGTCATGAATGGTGTATAAGTCTGCATCTGCAGCTTCAGCAGATCCGTATAATGTACTGGCTGAAACGATCAGAATTGAAGAATTCACAAATAAAGCAAATGTGAATAGTGTGATGCTTAATTCAACAATTGAATACTTCAAAGCAAACCTAATAGCTTTTATAGTTGGTTTATAAGTGAAATATGATTCCTCGGCCTCTAACACGTCTGATGGTAATTTGTGGTAGCCATTATCAACGTCGAATTCTCTTAATCTGGGTTGAACTAAACCAGAACCCAGGAACAGTGAATGCGGCATAACTGTAGCACCCAAAATTGATGTTGCAGTATACATACCATTGTTCTCAAACATTTCTTTGGAGGGAGCAAAACCTCTAAATATTTTTCCTGCGTTAACTTTTGGCATATAAGCTAATTCAGCACAGAAGCATACGACCACTCCCAAGACTAACACAGCAACTGCATACTCAAACAATCTAACAAAGTTCAATGAGGATCCTGGTTTATATGCCATTAGAACAAACAAAACATCTAGAACTGTTATAACAACACCAGCAGGTAAGGGAATTTTAATTAGGATGTTGAGAGCAATTGCAGTACCAATCACTTCAGCAACATCTGTAGCAACAATTGCACATTCGGCAAGAAACCAAATGACCAAGTTCAACCATCTGGGTAAATACAGTCTACAGGCTCTTGACAAGTCTTGACCGGTTACACTCCCCAGCTTTATGCATAAAGACTGAAGGAAAATTGCAATAATATTTGATAATAACACAACAAATAGTAATGAAAACTTATTAGTTGAGCCAGCAGAAACATCTGTAGAATAATTACCTGGATCCATATAAGCAACTGATACCATCAAGCCTGGGCCAACAAACCTTGCATACTTCCCGAGAACTTTACCAATATAAGAATCTGTGATGTTCTTCTTCATTTTAAACAAATATGGCTTTTCAATTCCAGAGTCTTGCACTTCGTGTAATGTCTCTCTTATCTCGTCATACAGACTACGCCGTTCAGTGCTAATCGTTGGCCTAAAACAAGTTCTCTGTACATCGCTCCTTACATCACTAGCCATACTATGCCAAATTGTTTCAGTAGATTTCATTCAATAACAGGATCCATTGCAAATTGATAATTCTTGGAAAAATATTTATAGATTAACCTGTTTTGGTATATCCATCTAGTTTAAAACATAGGGTAAATTTTAAGCAGAGGGTAACCTCTTAGTAGAAAAAATTATTTTTATATATTTAAATCAAATTAAAATATATTTAAGATATTTAATTAGATTTGACTTTAATTCTAAAAGTGTATATTAAGCTGAAAGAAATGTCACAGAGTGACGAAGAAGATTATGATATTGCTAGCAATATTGCTATTGATGCTAACGAGTCAGACTCTCTGAGTGAGAGTGATTTTAATGATCAGTCAGACACAGAAGTTCAAGATGAAATCATTTCATCTGACGAGGAGCTTGAGGTTCCAGCAAAGAAGCAGAAAGTCAGTGCCAAAGACAAAAGCTCTCAGAAGAAAGTGGTGCAAGCATTCCCATCTCTGGAAGTATCTGATGATGAAAAAAACGAGGACGATGCTGACGATGATATGGCCTCGTACTTTAACAATGTCCAACCGACAACTAAAGCTAAGAATGGTTCATTTGCATCTTTCGGATTATCAAAACACATTTTGTCGAACATATCAAAAAAAGGGTTTAGACAACCTACTCCAATTCAGAGAAAAACTATACCTCTAATTTTACAACGTAGAGATATTGTTGGTATGGCCAGAACAGGTTCAGGTAAGACTGCTGCTTTTATACTGCCGTTAGTGGAAAGATTAAAGATTCATTCTGCAAAAATTGGTACAAGAGCCATTATTTTATCTCCATCAAGAGAATTGGCTACACAGACCTATAAAGTCTTCAAAGAATTTTCAAGAGGTGCAGACTTAAGAAGTATTTTATTAATTGGTGGTGATTCACTGGAAGATCAATTTTCGTTGATGATGACGAACCCTGATGTCATTATTGCTACACCAGGTCGTTTTTTGCATTTGAAGATGGAAATGCAGTTGGATCTGAAAACAATAGAGTACATTGTATTTGATGAAGCTGATAGATTATTCGAAATGGGTTTTGAAGAGCAACTGAATGAATTAATTAGTGCTTTACCTCCAAACAGGCAATCATTATTATTTTCTGCTACTTTACCAAAATCTCTGGTTGAATTTGCAAAAGCTGGTTTACAAAATCCTGTTTTAGTAAGATTAGATGCGGAGACCAAAATTTCAGATCAATTAGAAATGTGTTTTGTTGCAACAAAAAAAGATGAAAGGGAAGCAAACTTACTGACAATTATTCAAGATGACATCAAAGTTCCTTTAGCTACTATTGAACAATTGAAAAAAATTGATGTTGCAAACAAAGATGCAGAAGATGAATCAGATTCAGAAAATGAGGAAAACAAAGATAGCAGACACAAGAAAAAGGGCTTGAAAAGAAAGCGTCTACCTCCCGCAAATGTTTTACCATCTCCACATTCCACTATTGTCTTTGTTCCTACTCGTCATCATGTTGAATATATTACACTACTACTAAAAGATGCTGGATATGCAGTTTCCTATATATATGGTACCTTAGATCAGCATGCAAGAAGACAACAGTTACTGAATTTTAGACATGGTTTAACTTCTCTATTGGTTGTCACTGATGTTGCTGCAAGAGGTATTGATGTTCCTGTTTTAGCTAACGTTATTAATTACTCTCTACCAGGTTCATCAAAGATTTTCATTCATAGAGTTGGTAGAACTGCAAGAGCTGGTAATAAGGGGTGGGCATATTCAATTGTTGCAGAGAATGAGTTGCCATATTTATTAGATTTGGAATTATTCTTGGGAAGAAAAATATTGATAACCTCGATGTTCGAAAAGAAATGTGAAATCATGAAATTGAAAGACGAATCAAACTACACTGATCCTAAAATTTCATATGCTGATAGATTGGTTTTAGGTTCCGCGCCAAGACCACAAGTCGAAAACATGTCTGAGTTCTTTAACAGTCTAATCAGTAACAATTATGATCTGAAAGTTATTAAAGATGTTTCGATAAAAGCTGAAAAGCTTTATTTCAGAACCAGAGCTGCTGCATCGACAGAATCATTAAAAAGATCAAAAGAGTTAATTTTAAATGGTTGGGATGATCAGAACTTAAAATTTGGAAAAAATTTGGAAAAAGAGAAATTAGATTTTTTAGAAAAATTAAAGCATCGTAACAACAAGGAAACAGTTTTTGAGTTCGGTAAAAGTGATGACAGCTTAGTTGAGCTAATGAACAAAAGAAGAAGACAGATTGCACCAATTCAAAGACGAGCAAAAGAAAGAAGAGAACTTTTAGATAAAGAAAGAATTGCTGGTTTAACACACACTTTAGAAGATGAAATTTTGAAAGGTGACAGAAATGAAGTGGGTTATACAGTCAATGATACAGTTTTAGATGAGAATTTTGAGGACGGTGATGAATTACTGGCTAAACAAAAATATGAAAATAAAAAGAAATCATTTAGAGATCCTAATTTTTTCATGAGTCACTATGCACCAACATCTGTTATTCAAGATCAACAACTATCATTGAATAATGGATTTTCAAACGATGCACAAAAAGCAACATTTGACTTACATGATGATGACAAGATCCAAAATCATAAGCAAACCCAACAACAGACAATGCAATGGGACAAGAAGAAAGGAAAATACATTAATAGTAAATCCACTGATAAAAAATACATCATTGGTGAAAGTGGTCAGAAACTGCCTGCAACATATCGTTCAGGTAGATATGAGAACTGGCAAAAGACTAAGAAAGTTGGATCGATTAAAGTTGGTGCTCCAGAAATGAAGAATGAATTTTCCAATATGAATAACAACTCAATTGGAAGTGGTAGAAAATACAAACATAACAAGATTCAAGCACCAAAAGCACCGGATAAATCCAGGGACAATTATGAAACTCAAAAAAAGAAAGTCAACAAAGCTGTTGAACAGGGTATTAGAGTTAAAGGTTTTAATAAACCTGGCCAAGCACGTAATGACATTAAGTCTACAGAACAAATAAGAAAACAAAGGGAGTTAAAGGACCAACGTCGTTCGAAGAATGCTCGCCCATCGAAAAGAAGAAAGTAGATATTTTGTATAGTATACGTAAATTAATTCATAGAATTATTTCTTCATTATGCTTATCAGCTAAAAGCTTGTAACATTGGTATTTGACTTCCTTGTGGGCCGGTTCAAAAATGAAAGAAATTTGTTAATCAATGTGAAATTAGTTAATTGAGCACTCTCCTTAAAAACATAAACATCATCTATCCTTCAAAACTATAAGTAGACATCAGACATCTTCTAAGCAAGTTCTTAAATTGTATCTAATTGCCCGAATTTTATTTCATATACTTGATATCTCGGAATTTTGAAAGGTAAGAAAACATATTCTGTCCTTAACTACAAGGCCAAATACAATTTCTTAGTTTAGATCGATTAATTTTATTGATCAGACGAATCTCTATTCACATACATAAGAAGAATTGTTTTTTGTTTAGCAAAAATATTTTTATGCACCTACTTAAGAAGTTTCAAAAAAAGGGACACCAAGAACAACCAACAACAGAAACGTCATCTCCAATTTCAGATTCGAGCAACATGGACTATCAACATAATTACCAGGTTCCAAATAGTCAGTTGATACAAGCACAGTTTAATCAATCACAGCCAGTTACACAACAGACGAGCCATCAAGCAACTGGACTAGTGTCTCATGACCAACTCCAACAGCATCATCTACAACAACAATCTCAAATTTCAAATGCCATTCAACAGTCACTATTACCTCAAAGATCTACTGTTTCAAAAGGTAAATATTCGTTGAATGATTTTCAAATCATGAGAACATTAGGTACTGGGTCATTTGGCAGAGTTCATTTGGTAAGATCTGTTCATAATAGTAGATATTATGCGGTCAAAGTTTTGAAAAAGGCCCAAATCATAAGAATGAAACAAATTGAACATACGAACGATGAGAGAAGGATGTTGAAATTAGTTGAGCATCCTTTTTTGATTAGAATGTGGGGAACATTTCAAGATTCAAAAAACCTCTTCATGGTTATGGATTATATTGAAGGAGGTGAGCTATTCTCACTGTTAAGAAAGTCACAAAGATTTCCAAATCCTGTTGCCAAGTTTTATGCAGCAGAAGTTACACTTGCTTTAGAGTATCTACACTCTCATAATATCATTTACAGAGATCTTAAACCTGAAAATATTTTGCTGGATAGAAACGGACATGTGAAAATTACCGATTTTGGTTTTGCAAAAGAGGTAGAAACAGTTACCTGGACATTATGCGGTAC